>MU869329.1:9993-21264 GCA_036418205.1 Ostertagia ostertagi | reverse complement strand
GAAAATACCGCAGTGTCATTAATTTCATTATTTATTTACCAGATTAGTCCCCCGTCAACCGCCGGGACCTTCCTTTCCTGCGCAAGCTTTCTATCCTCCGCTATGGTCCCTTCCTCCTGTGACACCAACACCTCGTGGAAGTGACGCGTATGCAACACAATGGTGTTTCAAACAGTAGAAGGGACACAATCATGATATGACGGTAGATTTTTCGCTTCCCTTCCTCATCCTCCCTTCCTCTCTCCACTGCCCTCCAGCTGCCACTGCAGCACCATGTGGAATGAACGGAAGTGTGCTAAAGCAGGTGTTTATATTATAGGAGCCCTGGAAGAGGTGTTGAACAGAAACTTATCCTGCTCACAACTATCCTGCTACATAACATTGATATCTCAAATCCTGTAAGCTACCCGATTTGTTAGCGGTTTGTTTATCCCATGAGCTTCCTTCTCACTCACTTCATTTTGCGGACGGACACACATACATACATACACACACACACACACACACACACACACACACACACACACACACACACACACACACACACACACACACACACACACAACACACATACAGATACACAAACCGACACACAAAGTTAGCGCTTTATAAAATAGAAGGATAAATAGAAACCCAATTTTATTATTCATTTATTTATTTACCAGATTAGTCCCCCGTCAACCGCCGGGACCTTCCTTTCCTGCGCAAGCTTTCTATCCTCCGCTATGGTCCCTTCCTCCTGTGACACCAACACCTCCTGGAAGTGACGCGTATGCAACACAATGGTGTTTCATACAGTAGAAGGGACACAATCATGATATGACGGTAGATTTTTCGCTTCCCTTCCTCATCCTCCCTTCCTCTCTCCACTGCCCTCCAGCTGCCACTGCAGCACCATGTGGAATGAACGGAAGTGTGCTAAGCAGGTGTTTATATAGCCCTAAGAGTGTTATCACAACTATCCTGCTACAAAACATTGATATCTCAAATCCTGTAAGCTACCCGATTTGTTAGCGGTTTGTTTATCCCATGAGCTTCCTTCTCACTCACTTCATTTTGCGGACGGACACACATACATACACACACACACACACACACACACACATACAGATACACAAACCGACACACAAAGTTAGCGCTTTATAAAATAGAAGGATTACGGTGCATAAGGCAATCGTGGGAAATACAATCGTAATAAATCACTCATGATACAATTAAAACTCATCAGCATCTCAATTGAATGACAAAGGAAAATTCATCACATCACAAAGGGAGGATCAGGAAGAAAGTCAATTTCAAGATCCTACGAAACTTCATATTTGAGTAGTTTTGCAGATATCTTCCTTTTGAACTGCCTCAATGACATATGGCTATCAATATTTTTGGTAACTTTTATGTATGCACTTGCCGCATTTCCTTGAACATCCACCATACAGTTCTAATAACTTTGGACAAAGTAGCGGTCAAAATAAAAAGTTGAGACGATGAAAAGTCAATGAATAAAGTTGAAGGTTGCTGGTGATCTAGTATTTGATTAAAGCAACCTTATGTGTATACGCGTGCATTAATCGTTACTATCAGTCCTGCTACCATTTTTGATCCAAAGTAAAATAATGCCGCGTCCACCTCTGTACATCACTTCTTTGAAAGCCAACGCCTCACTGCTGCTGGCAGGTGCCGCGCTGATTGAAGCGAAAATCGTATCAGCTGCCGTTATCACCCTTTTCAAGGGCTGTATCCACACTCTGACCCCACCAACAGTGTGCTCGTCCCACCCCGTACATCACTTCTTGGAATCAAACGCCCCCTGTTGCACGGCAGGGTGCATCTGCTAATCTGCGATGAAATGCGGTTTCGGCGTCGTTATCAACCCAACCTATCAGCTTTTATTCACTCTCCCCACCAAATATGTACCCGTCCCACCCCTACATCACACACTAAAAGCAGCGCTCTATGGGTGCAGCGAAGCGCGCTATGAATTTCGTGACAAATATGTGCACACACAGACATACTTAGCGAATTATATATAGTAGGAACTCTTCCATGGAAGCGTATCGAAATCAAAACATGTCTTGCTGGCATGATGGTGTCTATCGGTTCAACATGTGCAACGACCTTTTCGTTGATTAACTAGCTAGTCCATAATCGGAGGTCAACTAGCAAAGAAAGGGGTCCCATTTTGCCGTCTTTAACGGGCTTCTTTGCTTTTTTCGCCGCTGCAACATTACTCTGCATCTCCCCTTCCATGACCCCACTCGACCTTATAGTATTCCCAGCTTTAAAGACCAGCACTTGATCATCCCTTTCATAACATTTGCTCGCGTATTAATCCTCAAGTTTTTTTACGCACACCCGACACATGTCAACTCAAAGTGACAAATCCCAGATTTCCTTTGATCGAGACAGAAGCGAAATTGTCTCGAGACTAAGTAGACGAGGGAGAAAAATGCAATCCTCAACGCGAACTATCTGAATAACAATGGTCTGAAGCCTAAAACTGACGAAGAACTTACTGTTGATGTAATTATCAATGATAGATTCCATCCGTACATAAACGCTTGTGCGTAATGGGAAAGATCCAAAACGAATATACAGGGGGGGCCAATAAAAAAAAGACATTTTGTCTCCACTTCCAGATGGATTTAAGCACATTTTGCTCAATTCAGACCGAATGGTTCCAAACTTATTATTAAAGAGCGCATTCCATTCTATAAGAAAATCTTTATGGTGGCCACCTACGTGGACGGCATCAGAAGAATTCGCCCTGGAAACATGGTGCACTGGTCGAGCTCAATGGGGTCTTCGAAGGATCGTGTACCATAAAGACCCTTACTGGAAAGCTAGTTTCGAGGGATTTGCACAGTGGTAGCTAATGCCTCTAGGAGATAAACCTATGCGAATGGGGGCATCGAGAATCGATCACGAAATTAAGTAAAAAGCTTCAGAGCCAAGGTCTCTTGCGGTAGAACGGCTCGGCGGCGCTTGAGCCTGACGACGGTGACAAATGACGTCATATTCTGAAGACGGTGAGGGCAGTGAAGGAGAGCCTGCGTTTCACTAATAGAGGGAACACTTAGGGAATACTCTGCTGAGGAACTCCCGTCAACGACAGCAATCTCTGCGAAGAAAAAAGAGCCGAAGTCCGACATAGGCAAAATGTCTTTTTTTTTTGGCCCCCCCTGTGTATGTGTTGTTGAAAGCGAACTAATAACACGTAAATGCTTTATGTTGAAACACGTGGTAGAAGATAGATAGGGAGAAAAGATCGGATTTCAAGAAACTCTGCAGTTACGTAGCCATGCGCAACGCTCTTGACTGGATCACCAAAACGCCGTAGCTTTTTTGCATAAATTCATCTGGCAGTGTTGTCGTGGATTAACGATAAATAGTTTATGCCCCGTGGGCTGGAGAAAAGCAGATTACGCCTCCGACCGCTTGATCTCTTGGCTTCCATAAGGGAGGGACTAAGCCATGAACACCTCGAAGCGAGGGATAACTATAATATTAGATTGGATTTGATTCTAGATTTGCATGAAGTGATTATCTCACGTGGTTGAAATTGAATATGAAGGTTTGCACACACAGAACAGTCCGACAGTATCAACAGTAAATGGTGCTGTCTGAGAACAGTGATGAAAACTTGAAGGGGACATCCTGGGGTCAGTGGTTAATAATCAAGCACATGAACGATTTACTTACGATTTTCTTGACACCATTGGAGCAACAAATAACACCACGGATGGCTGAGCAAAGTGGGGATCACACGAAAGATACACTCTGAAAGGCTCTCTATTGCTTTTGATCTCATTCGGATTCAAAGACAACTTGTATTAATTAGAAAGTATGATATAGGAGTCGGCATCAAACACGTCCCGTGTTCGACTGGCCTACAGCACAATCTAATTCAAACCGCGGGTGAATCACACCGTGACCACAAAACACAGCTTCAGGCTGCTTCGTTCTCTGGGCAGGCGGGTCGGGGGTGGCGGGCGGGGGGCGTGGCGCCTGTTCTCGTCTTGTCTCGTTTGGGGGACTGCCATGCTTCGCATACCTCACGGCCCTCGGGGGTCCCGTTTTCTGTGATTTTTGGAATTTCTGCGAATAGGTTTGCCAGAATATGACTCTGCTAAAAAGTACTTTATTCAAATGTCTTTCAATGTTATTTTGCATTTTCTTCATGCTGGCCAGCTAGATTGATGCAAAGGCACTGTTTCAAATACCGTCGAATTACTCCTATCCTGCAACAGCGGAATGTGCTTCAAGTATGACATTGGAGTGTTCGCAAAGTTCCGCCGATTTTTGCCATGAATTCAGAAGCGCACATCTCGCTTCACATAAAACATTTTTACATTTTTCTTGGGAATAAAATTTGCTACAATCACTACAACCTTAATTTACACCGAAATGAGAAGTGTAATAGCATCACGGATGTTGGAGTGCTGCGGTTCATGTAGGCGAAAAGGTTTGTTGGAACAGTGCGTGGTGAATTCAGGCGGGATGGTCGCGTTTCTGATGTTTTGTCTATGAGCTTCGAAAGAGCACAGAGCAAGGTGGTGTTGAAGGAGAGGAGGCGGACGAGGAGAGCCTTCCAGTACAGATAGCGCAGTTTTGTAAGCTTCAACTAGCTGCCTCGTGCATCGGCTCGAGAGTGCCGTGGGGTGTCGCGCAGGCTGTGGAAAATCAGCTGCGCACCCTGTTGTCTTTACTTGCTTAACGTAACGTTACATAGGGCAATCCTCCGTATTTTGAGAACCCCATTTCAGTTGTGCCCAGTAGAGAAGCAGCTCCATGCATATTTGGCTAGATCAAAACCCTTAGCCAATCTTTGTCAGCCTCCGATATCCGATCTTCACCCTAGCCTCCTTCAAAGCTTTCATCCTCTCGAAAAAAAAACATTTTGGATCACGAATGCACAGCGATTTTTTTGGATTCGACAGCAAATGTTCACCTGCACTCCGACTTGCTTCGGTACTTTTCTGACCAAGTTAAGAGGGAACAAGAGAATCGTACTTAACAGTCTGTTGAGTGTTATTTAGGACTTTCGGGATTCAGGACTAGAAAAAGCGTTTATTCAGGACTTCACAGGAGAGGAGCAAAGTACTCGAAGGTCAAAGTAACAGTAGATTCAGACAGAACGGTAAACGCTCTTTCTAATGATATATGTATAAATATAAGTAGTAGCATTTCCGTAGAAGTGATTCATAAATGAAGCCACAAATGTGAGTTACTATTAGAAACGGCGGGAATTTTACGAACAACCATTTATATTTGCGCAGAACCGCTCCAATCTGCTGGGAAATGTCTCTCTTTCGGATTCTGTGAATGACTGATGCTAAGTCTCTCTTATTGTTTTGTGGA
The DNA here is from genome assembly GCA_036418205.1 of Ostertagia ostertagi. Lineage (NCBI taxonomy): Eukaryota > Metazoa > Nematoda > Chromadorea > Rhabditida > Trichostrongylidae > Ostertagia > Ostertagia ostertagi. The sequence goes on along the minus strand of MU869329.1, from coordinate 15,906 downwards.
CAAGATTATAATTTGACGTTTCCATAGCCCTTTCAATTATGCTTTCCAACGTCGACAATCTCTCTCGAACAGCTTCGGTCTTACTGACGAACGTCAAACAGATCACACCAAAATGTAGCAGCTTTCAGCGGGTTCCATATCATCCTCTCCACTGTCGAAGACTCGCTTGGTTGTCCTGACTTATCACAGCGTAAGTGAGAAGAAAACTTATGTAGGAGATCTATCTTTACAATAAAGCCTGCGAAACTTGGCTGAAGCTTCTCAATGAGTATCTCATACGGAGAGTTCCATTGCGCACAGAGGAAAGTGACTGTTGCCGCAAATTAAATTCGAAAGAAGCTGAGTTTAGTTCCAGAAAGCAGGTACGTGGAGAGCGCAGATCATACACCACCGAAGATATGGTATTCTTTCAGTCCGCTAATTCCAACTATCATTCACTAACTATCTGTCCACTAGTTATCAGTTTACTGGATACCGTCGTCACTTGTGTTGTGTGATCTGATTCGATGTGCTTCTGTTTATTGGAAGCAGAGGGTCGGTTGCAAGGTTGCCATTGGATGAGGTCGTGATAATTCACGATAGATGCCATTTGCTATTTTTGGTCCTATTATGGAAGGAAATATGGTCTTGCAAGCCTTGTCAGGAAAAAACTTTGAAAAACAAGGCTTCGAGGAGCTCTTGGAAGATATTTCCAAATCGACTTCTTCGTTTTCGACTTTTTTTATTGATTGAGAACTGAAGTTTTACCTGATGTTGTCTTCACGCTTGGGGCTATACGAATTACAGTCATACGTCTGCTTATTTATTGCAACACTAGTTCCATTTGTTTCTACGGTCTCAGCAAAGTTGCACCACTCTAGACGTTCCTTCCTTAACACTTGTTTCTAAGATACAGACTAGGAAAAGGCAAAATATGAATAAGACAAAGTAGTGAACGAGTCTGAATATTTGGTTGGGCTTATACTATATTATATATGATTCACAGAGTGCCCCAAAGTGTACGTTCACGGGGGGGGGGGCGAGCGGAGGCTTGAGTGTGCGAGAGCATTCGCGAGGAGAGCGTTAGCAATGGCGCTCTGCGTAGCTGGGTAATAGCGCGAGCGATCCTTTGGGAGCTGTGTTTTGATATATTCCACAGTTCATACTATCTCTCTCCATAGTTATTGCAAAATTTTTGTTCACGATGGTTGTCCAGTCGTTGTGTTTGGCGGTAGTAAATGGTAGCGAAGGAGATATATGGTCCACGTGCCTCGTCCTGTAAAGGTGGCTAACTGGGCTGTTGCCTGGCGCAGCAATGTCGTGTGAAATGTGTGCATGGGGTCTGCACCCGTCCTCAACAAGTCCAACGGAAAAGCATGCTGAAGAATGCGCCGGCGCAGTTTATTCATCAAACTCTGGCTCGACTCTTGCACCGGCGCTACCTGTGCGGACGAGATGCAAGTATCGCTTCACTCCGTTGACCAAACCAGCACAAGCGTGGTAGCTGTAAGCAGGGAGGAAGGTAGATGCCTGGACGACGAGTTGGCAATGGGTATCGCCAATCTGCGTGCTGTTCTGGGTAATGCTACATGTTTTCAGTCTGTGCGAGTCATCCTGGGCGAATTAGGATGCGGGCAGAAATACTGGTGAAGGACGAGGCCATTGCAAGGCAAGTCTCGGTCGAAGAGGGTTTAGCACGATGAGGACGCGGGGGGATAGCCATATGCACAGTTTGCAAGTCCTCATAGAAGTTGCGAGGAGAGAGAGAGGGGCGCGGGGGGCTTTGTGCGTACACGTTCACGAGACTTGAGAGGGCCTTCGACTCTGGTGGTAAGAACAGAGGCGGTCGATGCAAGAAGTCGGGATGAGAGCGCAGGAGCGGTGCCACTAAGCTCAGGTAAGCATCAAGATTCTTGCGTGAGCTTCGTAACAGCTAAAATCCCCAAGCTGCGCCATTCTACAAGGAGGCGTCATGCATAGATGTCAAGCGGAGATGTCCGACAAGGACCACACGCTGAATTCGCCACTCTTCAGCTGCCCTCCTCATGAGTGAGAACGTCATGCGTCAACTGGAATGGGAAAACATGGGAGTGAAGGTCGACGGCCGGCAACTACACCACCTTCGTTTTGCTGACGACATCGTTCTTATAACGCCGAACATCGAGCAAGCGGAGCGAATGCTGGCTGATTTCGACTGCGCCTGTGGTAAGGTTCGGTCTACAGCTGAACCTAACGAAGACGATGTTTATGAGAAACGGATTGGTTTCTGATGCCCCATTCACGCTCAACGGAACGAACATCACCGAATGCTCCAGCTACGTGTACCTAGGTCGGGAAATCAATATGATGAACGATCTAGCTCCAGAGCTGAGCAGGAGGAAACGAGCGGCTTGGGGGGCGTATAAAGAACATTAAACCCACCTCGAGGGAGTGGGAAGAAATGAGCGAAGAACATCCGCTGCCGGTGGCCACCGGGCTCGGTTTGATTCCGCTGATTTTTTAAAGCTGCCCAAAAAAAAAAAAAAAAAAAAAAAAAAAAAAAAAAAAAAAAAAAAAAAAAAAAAAAAAAAAAAAAAAAAAAAAAAAAAAAAAAATACCTACGCCTTCAGAGACTTGGACTCTGCGCAGGCAGGACGAGCATGCGGTCAGCGTTATCCAACGCGCTGTCGAGAGGACGATGCTAGGAGTAACCCTATACACGCAAGTGCAGAGGGGAATCCGGAGTTCGGAACTACGCCAACGATCGAAGATCAGGGACGTTCGTATAATCTGTTTTGGACTGGGGCTGGCCCCGTATTCGTTACAAAGGAGTATATGCCTCGAGAATAAGGTAAGCCAGAGGCAGCGCCATGCGATTCTCTGCGCGAATGACGCGTGTTGAAGCCAATGAGCGGTTACCCTGACTGGATCCCCTCGGGACGCAAAGGATTTATATACGCAACCACCTGAAAAACGACCAACGCCGGCCTCTGAGTGGTCAGACTCTCTATCACTAAAAGCCTAGAACGAAACGGAATGAAGGGCATCTGTCCCCCTCGACAGAGGATCCACTGGTAACCACTTTAGCACAACCCAGGGGACGACAAACGAAGTTCACGTTGCATTGCGCAAACCTTTTTTCTGCTCTCTCCTTTCCTCTTATGTATGTTATGCATTCTGGGCGGGAGTAAATTTCGAGGTAAAAGACTGGTGAGTGAAAGCTGACAATGATAGTAGTGAGTTGCCGCAGCATCTCAGAAAAAAATCAATCTCTCGACTTGATCAGGATTCTCTGCCACGAGCCCTATGGCACGAAAATGAGGATAAAAATATCATGGAAGCTTCCTGAGAAGCGATCGAGTTGAGTACATAACTCTGCGCCAAATTCTTAAAGGGTGGGCAACGGTTCTAAGCAAAAACTGGCCCTTGATTTGTCGAAAAGCTTTATTGACACGGAGACAGTACATGATCAAGGCATATGTATCATGCACACACGCCCGAGGAGCCTTCCAAAGAGTACATTCATTGGGCGCATAAACGTGTTGATTCAATTTGCAATGTAATGTAATGTGTACTTTATGTAATGTAATACAAAGTAGCGTAGTGGTAAAGGATTTTTTTGATGAAAAGAACTCTAATTTGTACTTTACTGATGGCATAGTTATTAGCGCGACTTGCGGACGAATTCATGCTTTCACCCCATGCGTGGATTGACGGGGGTATCAATTTGGAACGCCTCCGCTGGCTTCTGCAAGAGTCGAATAGTCTCCATCACACCTCTCATAAATTACCGTTTATGCAAGTGCCTCAACAAAGACGTCATTCGAAGAAAGAAATTTCAGTCTTCCTATCTGGCCATACTTCAATCGAAATCTAATGCAACACCCTTGTGTTAGGCTTTTAGCGGATTGTGAACAATTCGACAAAGTCGATCAATTGGAAAAGCACGTCAAGTGGGAGCAATATTGAGATCGGATAACGTTCTACAAACAAGTTCCGACTTGTGCTGAGGGCCAAGTGGATGACTGAAACCTGGGAGGGATGGTAAATGTTGTATGTTGCAAGTGTTATTGTCGTTAGTAACTCTACCGCAGCCAACTCCGAACATCAAAGTGAACCAATTACTGTCGGAATACCTTTTTTTCAAAAAAGAACCCAAAAGCCCTGTGTCTGTTTTTATCGTAAATCTACAGACGCTGTGTCATCAGAGCTTCCCTAATGTGTTGCTGGTAAAACTTTGAAAGATATCAGTCATTCTTTCAGAAGCTATTGAAGAGAAAAAGGTTGAACTTATACTCTTGGACACATGCATATAAAGTGAGAGGGTGGGGGTGCAAAAAAGTCACTTCGGACTTTGGCGCACTTCACCATTTTTTGTCGCTAAGGGTGCCGCTTCGAGGATAAAGGATAAAGCATTTGCCGTTGATCAATCCCTTTTTGGGATGCGGCACGCATTCTACTTCCATTTGTACATTCGTAGTGGCGTTTGAATGCGATGTGGCCTATACAATGACTTGCGGGGGCCAGCCGATGTACAAGTCAGTGTTTTATCCTCCCAGACAAGTCTGGTACCAATTAACCGACCCCGGAGGGATGGAAGGCTTGGTTGGCCCGGGCGACTCACGACCCAGGATTTGATCCCCGGACCGCTCGCGTGGTAAGCGTGCCACTTGCCACTACACCACTTCCGCCCTTAATGGATATTTTACGGCATAATATTAAATACATGCCGTCCACAAGCAGGAGCAGGCCCTTCTCCACTGCCCTCACCGTCTTCAGAATATGACGTCATCTGTCATCACCGTCGAGCCTACCGTAATCGCTCCAGCCTGAAGCTGCTACATAATTTCTTCAATCGGTTAACTGGTGAATAGCTTCCTAGAGACAGTAGCTCTGAATATGCAAGAACGCTTTTGATTAGCGTTTCAAATGACGGCGTTATGGTCTATGATCCTATGGTGACCTCGATGATCGAAGGAAACCTTCTAACGTTCGTCGGGGTAGAAGGCTTCCATGTAGTTCTTGATGAGATGGAATGCGCTCTCAAATTTTTAGTTGAGATCATACGACTTGAATAAGGGGAGTGACCTCTTTATGCCCCCTCCCTTTGAAGAAATATGTATGAGTATATATGCGAATAAGCACAAAAACTTGTGCGTATTATACATCTATACACACATATTATACTCGCTTAATTAATATATACAATGAATCAAATAAAGAAGTCCTTACATTAAATCCACTCTCAGAATTTTTTCTGTGTTAGGTAACAGCAAATGAATATCATAATCTAGCGTGCAATGTGAAATCACGAATGGGAATTTATGATCTGAAATGATTTCTTTCTGGAAAAGAGCTTATTTTAACAATTTCTATCAGTCATAATTAAATTAATATAATAATAACTAATAATTAATAAGTACAAAAGCTGTGATGCAATATTTCAGCACAAAGGCTGCCTCAACTACTGGGCGGAAATTCTTTGATGCCATATTGACATAGATACAAGAAATGAAAATTGGGCTCTCACGCACTGTATCATGATTATGATGCGCGAATAAAATTCGACAATCAGGTGAGTATAGTCATTTCGTTCCATGAAAGAAATGGTACAATCAGAAGAGCCTTCTATAGGGAAAAAACTTTCCAACAGGATCCACTTTTTCAGGTTGTGGTGTATTCTACTGTTAAAAGATAAACAGTGAGGGACACTATGCGTCAACACAAGAAACCCTAAAAAGGTTTCACATTTTTCGAGCTCGAGGCATAGCAGGGAGCGATACATACAGTTGCCGCGAAGGAGACGTGCACTGGATCCTAGGGTGCGCAACGTTCTCCGTATAACCTTAGCCTCTATCACTCAGTCACCTTGCTACGCGTTTTGAATTGCAAATTTCTCAACACCTTTGCTGTTGCGAGCCTCACAGCCTCGCTCGTGAGGGACCTTTCGTCTTC
>MU869328.1:17489-41465 GCA_036418205.1 Ostertagia ostertagi | reverse complement strand
CAGAAAGGTGGTGATCACAAGACTTCAAAGCAGCTTGGATATGGCGCAGAATGGCGAGAGTTGCGCAAAGTGAGGCACTTAATGAAATGAGAAAAGACAAGCGTGTAAAGCGAAAACTTCAGAGGTCAGGTCGAAGAACCTATGGGGGGTGGGGGTGGACACAGTAGCCCACGAGCATCACAGATGTGCTGTTGTCACGGCTCGAAAGTGCGCAACAATGGCGCACCTGTGTTGCTCGCTTTCAAAAAGTGAGCTTACAGACGAGATACCTCGTGCACACCCATGATACGCAGCGTCAATTATAGCGTAGCAGTTGATTCACATCCGTTCATCGGTTATTTGCTTAGGTTCTTTTTTCATTTTCAATCGGTTCTGCACCCATAATTTCATTGTCGAGCTGTAACTCCACCAGTTCGATCTGGAGTTGTTCCTCTCTCCTCAGTGAACGGTGCAAAATGATGGTGTCACAAGGCCCGCAGGATACAAATGAACGCCCTCATACTGGAAAGAATTAGCGGAAATCTGGGAGAGGTCGAAGTGTGACATGCGCAGCAGAAGAGGCTGTGTTGTATACTGCGATATTTCGTGCGCAAGGAGAACGTTCCGAAACACAGCTTCTTCAAGGGCCGTATCCCATCCTTCCCCCAGGCAAAGGGAACGAAAGAATCCTTTGAATCTATTGGATTTGACGACGCAAATCCCTTACTACGTACACGCTTACTTTTGTACGCATATACACATTAAAAACGTGCACCCTCAGAGCGATATTTGTCAGAAAGACAGAAAACGTGAAGGGATTTTTTGTTCTCCTAGGACGGGGAAAGGATAGGACACGGTCTCAGGAAGAACAGGAGCCTGCTTCAGAAGAACAGGTGGTGTTAAACTGGTTAGGTACAGCGGCAGCGGACTTACGATTTGCAGCATGCAAGAATTAGTCACACTGTAAACTTCCCTCTATGCATGCTCAGAAGTCAAAAGTTTTCGTCTATAAGTTTTGCGCACCAGTGTACTAGAAATACAAAAACACGCCTAATCAAAAGCACTAAGATGTAACGGAAGGGCAGGTGAGAATCTGCTGAGGTGACCTTATTCTACCTCCAATAGCTTAACCTTCATGAATTCACGCACTAAACCCGAAAAACATAATGAGGACATAAAGAACGTAAACACATCGAAAAAACTAACCCTCCCACTGACTGGCTCTAGAGGTACCGACATCGAATTTCCAAGTTGTCGGAACATATTTACTCTATCTCGAACAATGCCTTGCTTTTGAATAAAGGCAACGGATGGGCGGAGGCGAAGGTGTCGACCAATAGTAGCTTCCTGCGAAAAAAAAAAATCAAATAAACAAAGAAAAAGAGAGCAGGAAGAGTGGTGAGTAAGGCTCTTGATGAAGTTTCCTGCAACCCACCATATCTTCATCACAGGTTGAATTTAAAATAGCTGCTTTCATTTCGTTCGACGGCTCAAAACTTTCGTCGCGATTAGTCAAACTTAAACTCGAATCTGCACCACGCGCGTTTGATGGCTTGTTAAGGACAGAGAATTGTTCACTTCGATCCTCATCGGCTGAAGAGGAATTCAGCACCTACAATCAGCATCATAAGGATAACAGCATCACGGAAATACAACATGAACAAATTGACGAACCCGCCGCGGTAATGGAAAGAGCAGGCCTTTCGGGGACGTTGGTCGGGACGACGCTTTCCGCTTTGTTTCGATATTGGCACAGTCTATCTGCAAGCATACCACACTAATCTTGACAACCGAAAATTTGCTAACCGATAAACAATAGGGAAAGAACACTTCGAAGTGCACGGGAATAGATGGACAGCGTTTCCTCGCAAAAAAATATCCCCAAAAATAAAAGCACTAACTCTAGCATTCGAAGAGGCAAGGTTTGGAGGAGAAGCCAAACGCGGAGTAGGCAAGAATGGAACACGGAAAGCCACTTGCTGCGTTTCTTTATTCACAACTGCAAATATTGATTTGAGAACGTCCCTTCTTCATGAGTCATTTATGTCAGAGAAACCTACCATGACCCGATGACGCGCGAATGTTATGCTCCTGAGTCAAGAGCCTGAAAATAGCATGACTTTGAGAACATTGCTTCAGCAGGTTTTCATATTTGAAAGAAAAAAACTATCGCAAAAAAGAAACTGAACGGCACCTTTCGGACGGAGTCTGCTTCGGAATCACTGCCGTAGCTTTCGACGCAGGGTACTCGGTCACAAGAGGACGTGCAGTTGAATGCGTCTCGAGAGAAGGTGGCGATTTATAAAGATCAGTGGGAAGGTTCATTGTTAGTGACTCGTCTGAAGGAGACGGAATCGATATCGGTGTTATTACTACCGTTTCACCAACGACGGCAGAGCCGCGAACCTCCTGTAAATGTTTATCATCCAAATAGAAAGCACATCATTCGCAAAAAGGCTTTGTAAAGGCTGAAAAAATATTACTGCAATCTTAACACAGGAGAAATTTAGTGTTTGTCGATATCGAAGTTTCTATCAGCAAAAGTCATTGTCAAAGTTCGAATTAAAGTCCCTGTACGGTAAACTTCGTGGACAGACAGCAGAAAAGACCGCAATAGTAGAAAATACCTTCGAGTCAGTAGGGGTTCGAGGGAATATTATCGGTGAACATCCAACAGATACTTTCCTGACACGGTCCTTCACATCCTCTGAAAATAGTCGTGATGCACGTACGCGAATGTCAGGATTAATCAAACGTAGAACAGCCTCACCTTTCTTCTCAAAAGGTTCCTGGCAAGAGCTTGAGTCAAATAAAGAGTCCTGAAGTATTGAGGACAATTCTCGCCGCTGCTGCCTTTTCACCCGTCTCAGACGTGACTCGTGTCCTTTCTGAAGTAGAAGCTAGGCAGTAAAAGACAACTACGATAGATTAGGTCACAAATTCGTTTTCCTGAATTACCACAACAGACCTGAGTTAGTATATCAGCTGAAGAATCAGTTAAGGTGATGCTGTCCTCCGCTAGTGTTCCTTCGATGTCTTCGCAAGAATTATTCACACTGACAGATCCCGTTCGATGGCGATTCTTCAAAAACAAGTAATCACTGAATATGTAGCATATGCATGAGTTCGTATGATTGAAAAAAGAGCCATTCTTCACAAAAAATGGTAGCACATTGAAATCTTAGAGCAGAAATTGTGATTCAATTGAATAATAATCTGCAACGAAGCGAACAAAATGCCAAAATTGCCGAAACCTGAATGAAATAGCAGACCTCTTTTTCCTGTTCGTGAGCATTCACCACTGTTGCACGTCTCTTTGGTTGCTGCAAGCCTGAGTGCCGTGTATTAGGCTGATTGCGCCTAAACAGGAAAAAAACATTACGAAAAATCGTGTCCCAATCGTTGTTTTAATAACATTAACGAAATTGTTAACGGAAAGATCATCTAGTGGAGGTAGTGATTTTTCAAGACAGGAATTGAAGAGGAATCACCTTCTATGAGAACATGTATTAGCCGGAACACTTTTCATGGTGGTCTTTAATCACTTAGGAGAAAACAAAAGATGTTATCAAACCTCCTTCTGATTGTAAAGTGATAACTTTGCGTGCCAAGGTGACATGACATGACAAGTGTGGAGGGCATAAAGCATTCGCGGGAAATGAGAGGTCCCGGCGGCTGCCGAGGGATAAAAATTTATAAAAAAAAAGAAATGTTTACGATTCTGTAAAGTCTAGCGCTCTGAAAGGATTTGTGACCCAATCTACCTCAACGCAGTAGATGTCTTGACAGGTGTCGTATGGCGACGTCGTGACCTTTCATGTTGCTCGCGATACGTTGGATTGAAATGTTCTTCTCCAAGCATAGATACCGGATTATCCTTAAGCACCTAAAAATGTTGCGCAAAATGCTTTTTGGAAACAACTTGAAATAGGTCAACAAATGGCCGAAGAAAACACCTTGTTAACCCTTCTTGGAGGTGTTTCTCCACGCTTCTTTCCAGAATCACGTCTGTAGATGGGTACCTCAGTGTTCCGACAGGAAGATCTTCCCATCGACTGTGATCCACTGACTTTCGCAGTCTTACTCTAAATCGAAAAGTATGGAAAAAGTAAAAATAGATGCAAGAAATATAGAAGATAAAGCAATACAGTGTCTTTCGCAGCTACAGCCAATGTTGCTTTCGAAGAGATGAGGGGGAAACAACTACCTGCTGCGTTGACAGATAAGCAGATGGTCTGGCTGTAGTTACTGCAACAGGCTGACGACTACGGGATGTGCGAGTAGAAGATGATCGTAGAGCATCATGGGCATGAGTACCATTAGCCTATACATAGAAACAATGCAATTGAAAACCGAAACACAAATACATGGGCAAGCACGGCCCTACGCCTTGATCCGTAGTATATTTGCGTTTCTCATCAAAGAACGAATAAGAAAGAGCGTGAAAAAAAGAATGGAATCTCACATTCAAATGTTCAGACGAGTTGCTGTGAGGTGGTGATTCAGCGAATTCTAGCATATACCGCGGTGATGGTCGTCGTGGTAAGCGGGGACGGTGCTGGTGGTAATCCGTAACCACAACAGCGGGTGAGCTTTGACGACGGCTAGCCTGAATTCACAAGAATAGAATTTTCACATTATACCATAGAGAATCCGACAATATGACAAAACTTGGTACCTTGCTGCGCTCTCTACTTGGACTTCTCTTTCGCAGACGATCACCAATACCATTAATAATCCCACGAAATGCCGACGAAGATCGTCGTTTTGTTGACGACTAAAATTAGCCATGAAAGGAAAAAGATCACTAATTAGCTTTCAAAAAAAATCCATAAATTTATTTTTCAAAAAACCTTCGATTTGGCAACATCGCCAGCTTTCAGAGAAGCTTTTCTGTCAAGAATTAGAGACCCGGCGACCTCGTTTCGTTTTGATATCGGTCTTCGCTCTGGACAAGGTGTTGGCTCTTTCAACAAGTTAACGGCAGCCGACGTGAACGGTTGTCTAAAGCTAACTGCTTGAAATACTAAAGAAAATATAAGGCGAAATCGAAGAATATAGGTGACCGTGGAGATGCTGCAGCAGAACTACTTCTGTGATGATGGACGCTTGTTATGTAACAATCTGGATGCAGCCCTATCCAATTTGCCCGTTCAATTAGAAGTTGCACCGCAGCGATTTGCAGCTTCGTGTCGCTACGAAGAACAGTGAGAAGGTCATCCTAAATTACAATACACTGCAGTGAGATGCATTTTCAGTGTGAACAACGTGGATATGCACCAAATTCAGCGCATACAACTGCGGCCCAGAGGAGAAACTTTCTTTGGACTAGATGAGGTGAACCGGTTCCACGACCGGTTAACTAGGCATATTCAGTACATTTCCCGCATTCTAGGCTTCACAGATTTATAGTAATCTCGATATTCGCTCTCAATTTCAACCCTGCTTTCAAGAGGAATATTCCCTGCCCTGGTTCATACCCCTTCCCCACCTCCACATCAAACACCAAAGTGAATAAATTTGTCTAGTATTGCTGTTGCTGGTGTCTCGAACACGTTCTAGAAACCCAGAGTCATGCGCGCGTCATCGTCGCCATGAACTAACCCTTCCTTCTCCTATCCATGAATTTAATGGTCACTATATTCCGTCAAAAAATAGCCATACAAGACCCAGAGCTGAAAAATCAGCCCGCTTTTCATTTAAAAATGATAAAGTTCTATGGATAGGGCGTTCGGTAGACCTGAGATGTCTTTCGTATAGTTCAAAAGATAAAGCTATCGGCACACCTGAGATCCCCTTCTGTCCTTCCGCCTTATCTTTTCTTCTCGAAAAAGGGTCGGAGCGAACACCGTCGCAAGATTCGCAGAATCCATTTGGTGTTTGTCAGCGTGCCGTGATATCTAGAGCATGAATTTCTCACCGAAGAGGACAAGAGGAAATGTTTTCTGTTAAACTCTCACCCTTAATAGCTGCCTCATGAGGTACCCAAGAGTGCCTATGTGGGCTTCTGGTAGAGAACGATCCAAACTTCTTTTCCCCACCTCATATCCAGGTTCAAAAACTGAACTGAAGTCGTGGAGTGTTATCTAAATAATGATATGAATTAATGACATCGAGTTTTTTTTTTACATGCCACAACACCTGAGCAAGGACTTGACGGAGATGATATTATTTGGTCAAAACTGGGTACAAAATTCACATACTGGAGCCTCTTCATTCTTCTTGACGAGCTCCAGCAAAGCCTTGCGTACTGCAGCGTTAGGAAGAAGCGGTTCTTTCAGATCTCGAAAAAATCTTTTGACCATTGAACATACATCGTGCACCGTGAAAGTCGGAGGCAGCGGAGCCTCACCCATGTAAACTGCCTGAAATTCCCACTATTTACATTCGCTTTATCACTTCTGAAATGAAATCAAGAATTTAAAGCAAACACCCACAAAGTTGTTTTGATTCAAGCGACTAGCATTTCCTTCACGTCGAAACAATCCTTCAAGAGTCAATCCATTTTTTGTTATGAAATTGAACGCATTAACAAGAAACCTGAAACAAAAACTCAAGCACCATCGCAATTACGGAAGAAAATATCTTGAATCCCTGTTTCTAAAGGCTTCCTTCCATAGGGACTCAATTCAAAAACGTACACCGGTACTTGCTTCAATTTCACTTTGGTAATTCCCTTTCGACCGCATTCCCATATTGGCAGCTGGAGCTCGACGTCGCAGGATTTAACCTGAACTTCAGCATTTCTAATGCAGCCATAACACCGTCTAATATATACGCCACAGAACATTCAAATATCGGATCAAATATTTCATAAACGCTTGAATATAAAGTAAAAGTTGTTATGAAAAATCATTGTGGCATCTGCGCTGTTAGACGCGCTTGCCGAGTTCCAATTTCATGCCTTCAATCTTAGCTCTTCAACTATGCTTCAGCACTCACAAGGGAAGGATACCAGGTCGAAGTGGCCATTTGTAACGAGACATACACCACTAGATGTGTTTTTGGACGCTGATCTCGAATCTGCTCTCCAAATCTGCGAAACGATTCTCTGAACGTAGTTATGAAGCGAGATAGTGCAGTGGCAGCGGCCCGGGCCGACGAACAAGAGGTCGTGAGATCGACTTCTTGGCGAGTTCTCAGCTTTGCTTTTTTGAGACATTGTTTAAAGGAATCTCATTCATATTAACACATTGCGTACCGCGTGCGCCACCATGTGGCGCACGATTTCACACGAAAGAGCATAGTTTTATCTGATTTATTTGGCATTTTTCAATGCTCCTGAACTGTTTGCACTCATTTTCAGAGCCGGAAAACATGCTTGTCATCACTGGTAAAAGTGTTTATAGATTAATGATGATTCGTTTCAAAAAACATAGAAAAGATATGGAGGTGATTGTACAACGGCGGTCCGCAATGTGTTAAATCATCAGCGACTGCCTATCCTGCAAATGGGTAGAGCTGGCGAAGAGCTTCGAACAATGCGCGTCATTTGCCGTTTCCATTCGGTCGTGTGTGCCCAGATTTTCAACTTCAGGTCAAAGTTTTAGATTTGGACCAAAAGTTGTCGGAAGGGGTAGTCTGACGCGCTGAACACGAATATCATATCTGTTTGGCACGAAAGTGCCTGACGCGTGCGCTACGGAGTACCAGAGCGGTCATTTGCAAATGACGCGCACAGTGTTCGAAGCTCTTCGCCAGCTCTATCCACTTGTAGGATAGGCAGTCGCTGATGATTTAGCATGAATGAGATTCCTTTAAACAATGTTCTCAAAAAAGCAAAACTGACAACTCGCCAAGAAATCGATCTCACGACCTATTGTTCGTCGGCCCGGGCAGCTGCCACTGCACTATTTCGCTTCACAACTACGTTCAGAGAATCGTTCCGCAGATTTGGAGAGCAGATTCGAGATCAGCGTCCAAAAACACATCTAGTGTGTAGGTCTCGTTACAAATGGCCACTTCGACCTGGGTATCCTTTCCTTGTCGGTTAGATCGTAACCCGCCCTCACTTCTGAGGGAAGGAAGCATTCGCGAACGATTCGCGCAACGAAAGAAAAGGAGGAGGAAAAGGAGCTTCAGCGCGGGAGCTCTCATTGTGGCGCGCAAGTAGTCGTCGTCAAGATCATCCAAGACACTTCAAAGAGCAGCTCGCTAAGATTCTGGATTATTTTGGAGCTATATCCTACAATTCGAAGCACATCAATTGAGTGTACTTTAGTCATTTATCCACTCATTATTTATTTATTTGGGGCGGAAGTGGTGTAGTGACAAGTGGCGCGCTCACCACGCGAGCGGTCCGGGGATCAAATCCTGGGTCGTGAGTCGCCCGGGCCAACCAAGCCTTCCATCCCTCCGGGGTCGGTTAATTGGTACCAGACTTGTCTGGGAGGATAAAAACACTGACTTGAACATCGGCTGGCCCCGCAAGTCATTGTATAGGCCACATCGCATCAAACGCCACTACGAATGTACAAATGGAAGTAGAATGCGTGCCGCATCCCAAAAAGGGATTGATCAACGGCAAATGCTTTATCCTTTATTATTTTATTTATTTATTTATTTATTTACTTGACAGAGATTATGTATCTGTATCGTAGCTCAACAATTCTTTCTTAACAAGGCGTTTTGAAGCACAAAAGTGGGAAGAACAAGCAGTGGAACTGAGAAGCAACTACTTGGACCTGATGAAGTGAGGTGGGATAAAAAACGTGTGATAAACGTGTGATAATAAGGAATCCAAGCAGTTTCACTATGGTGCACGGCTTCCACGATTAGAGCCCTGTATCACCGTCCAGACGCTTAAACAAAATTCTGAAATTCCCTCCCAAAAAGAAGGCTTCAGGCACTGAATACAATTATATATTACCAATGGAATTCACTAACTTTCTTCCTGAGAAAACACTGAGCACGATTACGGTCTGGCCTAGAGCTTTCTCATAAAAGTGAGCAGTTATAAACAGCAAGATCAAAAATCAGTTCTACAAACCACATGTAGACAGGCCTGTTAGGGGCAGTGTGAGAATAACACCGATGTAAGTCAGAAATGGGACCTTTGCAGTGCAATGGATAGCGTACATTGCATTGCAATAGTCAGTGATGGTGGATCACAAAACCCCCACTAGAATGATGCCCCGATTCCGATTTGGATCGCAGGTTTGCCAGCAGCGGCATCTATCGTATCTCATCACCACTTTCATCTATAGTAACATCCTACCATATATAACCCGCTACGCGGTCGTGTGTGTGTGTCTGACTGTGTGTGCGTATTTGTCGTCTGTCGGAAAATCAAAACTTTGCCCACAGACCGCTCCAACTTTTAGGGTATTATATACCCTAGGAGTTTGAGCGGTCTGGGAGGAAAGTTCTGAGATATGGGATTGAACGTGCACATCAACGGGTGGCGGGAAGTGATACTACTGATAGGAGCTGATAACGGGTGTCGGAATGCCGATGCCACCAATTTTGTTACGCTGTTCGCGTTGGCAGTGGATGGTTTGCACCCACTAGTGTAAGCTGGGGTGAGTGAATGGAAAGGTAACAGCATAAGATTTGATAATGGGCGTCAAAACGTGGATACCACCAGTTTCGTTGCACCCTTCAGAGTGACAGTAGAACCTTCGCTCTTACATGTGGTATAGGGGATGGGACGGGAACACGGATAATGGGTGACCAAAGGTGATAACAATTGATAACTGCCTATAAGGAAGTTAACAAGGGAAGGACTTTCAGTAGATGGAGTAAGTTTACACAACGGTTTTGCGTGTGTCATAGAAGTGCATGCATAGAGCACAGTTTTTCTGAGTGGCACCCTCAATGCCAAAAAAGGAGTGAAAAAATTTGTTCCGGGACTGCACTTTTTATAACCTTCAAGTAATGAAGAGAAAATATAGCATCGTCGAAAGGATTCTCGTAGACTGGACACTGAAAACGGTGCAAAAATTTGTAAGTATGAATTGCTGTCAATGAGGCCGGACGCATAGTCGGTCGGACGACAGCAACGATCGCAAGTGTCGCACAGCATTGGGTGCGTATCGATCTGCGACACATGCGACACTTACGACCGCTGCTGTCGGACGACAGCAACGATCGTAAGTGTCGCAGATCAATACGCAGCTACTATTCCACACTACAGTGGGACTTTCGAAATACGATCACGCGCAGTCACGTGCAGAGTCAACCCTGCGTTGCGCAGTTCGCAACGGCACGTTGAGAGATCCTCAACGCACGCTGTATGGGCGGAGACGCAGACGGCTCGAGCATGCGAGTGTGAATGTTCGCGCGAGAGAACGTGTCTAATCGGGCGAAACTGCGCAACGTGGCCGTTGAGAACTGCGCAACGCAGGGTTGACTCTGGTCACGTGTTGTCTGGGTTAGCATTGGGTGACCGCGTCGCCTTCCATTTGCAACCACGGTTTATGCGACACTTGCGATCGTTGCTGTCGGACGACCGACTATGCGTGTGGCCTGACATATGTAAGAAAAACCACGGCCATTTCATAGAGGGCGTTCGGACGTACAAGTGGTGGAGATGGTGGAATGGTGCAGTTGACAGCGCATTGGTCTCACGTTCGCGAAAAAGACGGCTGAGGTTCTTGGGACCAGAGTCAACCCTGCGTTGCGCAGTTCGCAACGGCACGTTGAGAGATCCTCAACGCACGCTGTATGGGCGGAGACGCAGACGGCTCGAGCATGCGAGTGTGAATGTTCGCGCGAGAGAACGTGTCTAATCGGGCGAAACTGCGCAACGTGGCCGTTGAAAACTGCGCAACGCAGGGTTGACTCTGCTTGGACTTCCAGCTCGGCGATGGCGGTTTGAATTCAGGAATGGCACTCACTTTTGGGCGCCAAATGACACCTGCGCCAAATGGATATCATATTCGCGAACAGGACCAATACTTATTGGAGTGGGATTTTTGGAAATACTGGTGGAAAATGGTGCTGCGCCAAAACTGCGCCGAAAGGTCCCAGCACCAAAGTGAATATTATATTCGTGATCGAGGCGGTGGATAACCAACCCCTATAGCGTAAGTTTCGGTGAAAATCGAAATTTCAACGCAACTTCGAAAAAATGAGCTTCTTGTAAGTCAGTAGCCCGTCATGTCCCTGGGAACATTATAAAGACGAGCTCCTAATCATCCTATCATGTGGTTCTTCTCAAAAATGAGAATTCGACCTCCGGATGAACAATCGTATTCACTGAATCTACAGATGACGGCCGAAAAAACACATGTGTTGCAAAGCTACATGCTTCATTATTCACCAAAGAGTACGTGCTTTGGCTCTCTTCCCGTCCATTAGTCAGGGTTGTTCTCAATAATAGGGCTTATTTTGAGGTTCAAATTGTGATGCTAGATGTCTCTCTTGAAGAAGGACTGCGCTCGAAGAGCAGCCATCAACCGGAAGCGAGCGAACAGCTTGCTATGCTCTCAAAGCTCGTGTGCAACTGGCACGCCTGCCTCTCACTGACTACAGCTCACCCATGGTCCAGTTTTTTTAAAGTTGGGTCACATTTTTAATTTTCTCTAAAACTTTTCTTGTGAGCGTATCAGTGCGCTGATTACGAATTTGGCGTCCAATTTTGATGACGGCGCAATACAGGGCCATTTTAAGTTTATAAAGCACCATTTTGAAGCCCACTGAGCATCATACATTTTTCACCCCAATTGGGGTGAAAAATGACGATGGTGACAAAGACCTACTTAAAAAGTCTAATGATGAATCTGATCGTAAGCACACCACCTTTCGGCACCGGCAATATTTGGACGCAATTTAGTGGGCTCTACTCTAGAATGCAAAATTTCGTCACCACCCGGGATTGATCCCTTAGACGGATATTTCATTCCTTTTTTGGTATCACAGGGCCGCTCAGAAAAAAATTGAATAGTTCCTGTGTTCCATGTACATGCCTCTATCAAATACAGAGAACCATTGTGCAAAAGCGCTCCATGTACTGAAAGACTCTCCTGATAAGAGTTTGAGTACCACCAAATTCGTTGTGGCCTTTACAGTAAGACCCTAACTCTTGTATGCTGCACGGGGCGTGGGACGGAAACACCGGTGGTGAGCGGTATGAACTGAGAATGAATGATAAGGAATGATAAGGATAAGCAAAGAAAATTGAATCGCTCAACTACAGTCGATATCTCGCAGTCAGATTAAGGCGTAGCAATGGATTTGACGTGGGGGGTTGTCGCACTTGATAGAAGCCGTGTGGATGGCTAACATACTCCGCTGGATATCAGCAAAGCATGCTGGAAGCAGCTTATCCGCGCAACTTCCATCAAGTGCGGCTCCTGCCACGTCATACCCATAGACACGCCTAATCTGACTTCCATATCCTACTTACTATAAAGCGCTTCGTTGTCGTCTGTCTGTCTGTCTGTATGTCTGTCACGAAATTCCCTAGCTCCTCGGGATCCGCCTGGAGGGACCGGGTCAAGTGTGGGATGGGTGGGCAAGGTCTCACGAAGTACAAAACACACATCAGCTAAGCGGAGCCCCGCCCACAGAGGGCGTGGCGTGCGTCGAAATGAACTGTACCGAGACCAAGATTTCGATTTCAGTGACAAAACAACCTCGAAACTGGGCCAAAAAGTGGGTAAAGGTGTGCATTGGTAAGTCACATCGAATTAGGGAGACCCACCCCCGGGGGGGGCGTTCTCCAAAAAAGCAGTGCTTTATGAAAAATTTCATAACTCGGTTGGGAGAGCAGAAAACAAATTGGTGTAGGGGAGCAATGTCTAAGGTGTTCCCAGCATACATGACGTGGGCGGAGGTCCGAATGGGCGGAATTGAAGTGTACAGCGTTTTCTACAAGTCCTCATTTGGACTGGAGAAGTCTTAGTGAGCCGGAAAAAGCCCAACTACTGTTGGTGGGCGGAGCATTTCCAAGGTAGGCGGAGTTCTCCACAAAACTTTGTGACTCGGCTGCAAGAAGTGCTGGAGACGAAGCGAAGGAAAGGAAGTGAATTTCTAATGGTGTGCGGAGGATACACCAAAAAAGCAGGATTCGCCGCCAAAATTATAAATCGGCTCAGAGATAGTTCAGAGATCGGGTAAAAAGTGGGAAGAGGTTGGCGAGGAAGAAAAAAAGATAGGTGGGACATGCAAAGAAATAGGCGGAGTTTACCACGAGGTTCATAAATCGGTCCGGAGGCAGTCCGAGGCCGGGAAAAACGGACAATTGGTTGACGATTACGGACAATTGGTGGAGGAAGGAGGGAAGGTCAAAAGCCATCGGTGGATGAAGCATGGGGCAATCGGATAGAATTCAGCTTGAAAGTCAAATATTCGAAGTGTATTGGGCCAAATTCGAAAATTCACGCCGCACCATCCTATATCGCCGCAGAACTGTGCTGTGCGCGCAACGCGTGCGGCGCCAACTGGTATGGAGTATACCTGAACTTGATCCAATGGCGAATTTCCATCAGAGCTAGGTATATTGGTCATACATATTTCACTCCTCACCGATACTCAGTGTGGGAGTTCTATAGATCGCTAAATCATTCGAGCTCGATATCAATGTTGGATGTTTACGAAATCAGTGCGCACCACGCGATAATTCTCAGCGAAATTTGACAACCTTTGCACTTCATGTGGCGCATCTTCCAAAACAATTTACTCTTAGTTTCTCAGTCACGTGACCTAATATTCTGCAAGTTGTCCAGTTCCAATGAATCCCACAATGATGCGCGTTAAAGGAAGCGATTACGATAAGGAATTTTCGCATCGGGGGAGAACCTGCGCCACACGGAGCAATTACTTGGCTGCCAAGGAAGCGATGTGTGGCCCTCCCACGGCGAAAGGTGCTGTGGTTGCTGAGCAGGACCCGCGTGACGCCCCGCCCCCAGTGACGTGACGCCCACTAGTTTTGTTGATGATCTGGATGGACTGTTTGCTGTTGGCTTTTCATTTTGGATGATCATTTCCCTTCTAGCGGCTGTATCTTCCAACTTGCCCACGTATTGCCTTATCAATCAAAACACTATGCTTGTTGGCATGATGGCGGCTATCGGGGTTAACACGTCCGAACAACGTCGTTCTTTACCGTCGCTCATCCATGGTCGAAAATGAAAGGGCAATCAAAGGGGTACTATTTTGCTTATTTTTGACGGATTTCTTTGCTTTTTTCGCCATTGGCGTACTATTGAGACCCCACGTCCCCTCTAAACCCCTGTGAGATCTATCGTAATCGCTTCCTTTAAGAGCGGAGCTATTGGTGAGAGAGATATTTTGCTGACCTACTCTGAATATGCCAGTATAAATCAAAGCACAGAGCACGTGAATCTTATAAGCCAGTGCATCTCCCTTGAAGCCGTGACCGGATTCCCGTTCTCTGGTGCATTCCATGCGTCACTTACAGGTGCTGGTCTCGAAAGGCTAAACTGTTCCCACTACCCGTCACACAAGTTAGGCATTCTGCAGAAAGACAGACATACTGGCAGAGGAGTCAACAGATCGAGACGATCGGCATAGAAATCAAAACACCAAGGGCCGTATGCTATTCTCCTTCGAAGCTAGGTGACGCAAAGTTTCCTTTAAATTTATTTGCTTTGAACGATGTAGTTTCTTCATTTTCAATGCATGTTTACTTTAACCTACATACATACATTAAATGTAGGCCTTTATCAGGGCAATCCCAGTTGGGAAGACAGAGAAAATTTAAAGGATTTTCGTCCCCTAACCCCTTCGGGGAGGATAGTACACGGCCCCAAGATTAATGTTCTTAATTGATAGAAGACAATAGAAGGACGACTGATTCCCTCTACACTTAGAGAGAAAAATGGTGTCTCGCCCAATACTTGTACCATCACCCTGTTACTGTAAGAGTCAACTACCACATTCTGGGAAAGGACTTTCCTATCATGAGCACTGCCCTTTGCTATGCACACAACATTGCATTTGTTTCAACCCGCCTAAAATCAGTACCGTCTGTAAGGTGGCGATCCGCCGCCTTACGCAAGAAGGCTATATCTTGGGAAGAAACAAAAAGTTCACTGAACTGATTAGAATGTTTGTTCATAATTTAAGACTGAAATGAAGAATGTAACATCCACAAACAAACCAAAAAAATATAAAAACGTTGAAGAACAAAGAAACGAAAGTTCTAAAAAATCACCA
The DNA here is from genome assembly GCA_036418205.1 of Ostertagia ostertagi. NCBI lineage: Eukaryota > Metazoa > Nematoda > Chromadorea > Rhabditida > Trichostrongylidae > Ostertagia > Ostertagia ostertagi. The sequence goes on along the minus strand of MU869328.1, from coordinate 26,363 downwards.
CCGGAACTCACATTGCCTAGGCGATGAACGCTGCCGGCAGGACCACATGATGACTCCGCAGGAAGTGGATGGTTAATAGCTGATTGCTTAACGGTGCACACTTCAAACTCATTCTGCAATAAACAATAAAAGTTGTATAGGACTGTTTAAGAGACTTACTCGACCTGTCCCTGACCCAGGGAACATCTTTTGAGTCCTTTCAGAATGACTGCGTTGAGTTTTTAACGGACGACGTACGCACCGACCACCCCCAATGAACGAGGAGTTATAATGAGGCTGACCCACTACATCTGACTGATTTCGCCCCTCGTCGATAACAGAACTATATCAACTGAGCAACAAACTCAGCGCACGTAATCGAGACAAGATACCCAACAATAGCGGAACCCATGTGTTTTTCATCATTTCTCGGTAACTGTGTCAGCAGTTAGGGCTGAGGATAATTCGATCCAGAAAAAAAATTTCCCGTTATATAACTTGATTCATTATTCGGTGAATGTTCATAAAATTGCAAATCAAAAAGAAATGGCACTGTTAAGAAAACGACCCCTCCCACTTACCATTTCCTCTTGGCGGTTATTCGGAGGCCATACCATTCGCAATCGTCAAGGGTCTAAAAGAACGTCAGATGATTATGGCAATAGTCTGCAAAGGATCGATAACGCAACATATTTACAAAAGACTGCACTACATTTTGATTACACTAGTCTTGCTGAAGCCTCACATATAACTGCGAACAACTGATCGCTTCCGGTAGCAAGACGGACACATGGCAGAAGTAAGCTCCACTTTTCTAGATAATGACCTTCGTGCTGTCTACACTGCATATATGGTTACTATCTTAAGATCAAAAGTACTAATCCGTGTATCACAAGACTCTCTTAACTAGAGCCAAGTTATTAGCGGTTGAAATAGCGCATTATAGACAGACAGTTTCGCTAGCAGATCTTCACAGGAACCTCTGAAGACCTCGGAAGTTTCATGCACATTAAATTTCTAATTATTGAATGAGATTCTACAATATTCCATTGTATCAACTTCTACTCACTTATTTCGTTCCGATATGTCATTTATTTGGATTTTGAAGAATTAGGCAGCATCTTCCTCCTACATACAATGTAATTAGCATAAACATCCAGTCCCATAAATTGTTCAGCAGTGATGAACGTCACCAGCACACTATGTACAGCATATGGTTTATCAAATCAATCCTCAGGTAGGCATCAGACTCGGTGAGTGTGATATCGTGACAGCGCAAACCATACAGATCATTAATGTTACGCCCCACTAAGCCATTGTGCAGCAAACGGCCACGACGCTACCGCGATTGAGCGAGCAATCGCCGACTCTGACATCCACCTCAAACTGCTGTTCACTACTCTGCTCGAAGCTTGTACCGTACTAGCGAGTCGAAGAAAAGAGTGCTGGATGGTACACGAACAGCAAAATCCTAACACAAAGAGAATTAGCATGGAATGCTTGCGTATTGTTTTTTAAAAGAATCAAATCTTTCCACGAGTTTCTCAGTCTTCCCATTTAGCGCAAGCCGCCAACGAGGCTTTTACACATTGACTACATTGCAGTTCGATGTTCTCGAGTGAGTCTCAACAGTTTGCGCTCTGAATACCAAATTTTTTGGTGCAGGTGAGTCCCAGCATTGGAACGCACTTTTCAGAACCAGCAGATACGTGGAAACTCGTCTGGTCGCCAACAATTTAATGAGTCAAATCACTCCGAAAATCCCAAAAATCTCTGAGAATCATCAAAGACATCGCAGCTTTCTGATACGCTCCCTTCCTAAAGCTTCAATGAGCGTCGCCCTCATTCGCCAAGAACATGGAGCCTTGATGTATATCTCCACCCACGTCTTCAAAAATTTGATCCAAATTATCCGCTGCTTGTTTTGGCTAGTTGCCTTTTGATTCTGTTGATTATTTTTTTGGTGTTTTTCTATCATGTCGAAAGCCTATGATCAAGTGAGCATCTTGTTATATTATACTTGCACATTTGCTGCGCTACAGAGCTTACCCATGGCCAGGAAGATTATTGGTGTTGCGTGAGTATAAACGGAGTTTGAAACCGAACGCTGCTGGCTAGTTATTGAAACAATAGAAAATGAGATGGAGGAGGAACAGTTGGATCTAGAACTATTCAAGAACATTTTGCAGAGTATGAATGCGACTCTTAAGATTCGAGCTACAATTAAAAAGCTGGTCAACCGCAAATAAGGGAGGAAAGGGATGACCGAGAAGCCGCATTGAAGAAGCAGTCGTTTTTGCTTCTCGTGTGAGCTCAACAGTGAAGAACTATACAAGTGTCATATACAGAAATGTTCAGTGAATTGTGGCTTGCCAATCACATCGAATCTTATTCTTATTAACGTGCTCCCGCTGAAGCATGGTCCGTTGTTCGGATCGAGGAGAGCATATGACATAAAACCCATCAGAAACACCAAAAAATTGAAAAAGTCACGAGCAAAACAAACAGCGGATAATTTCAGATCAACATAATAAGTACCGAAACGTAACGAATGCACAAAACAGCAGACCTTGCCACAAGAAGTAGAAGAAGAAGGAGAAGAAGATAACACAAGTAAAAAGGAATTCATCGGAAATGCAACTGAGAATAATACTAAATTACATCAAAGAATTACATAAATGTTACAGCGCGACACGATCGTGTTTATAGTACGAAAAGAAGTGTTAATGAACTTGCATAAGAGGACGGCAAAACATGACTATTACACATCGCTTGCAAGCTGAAACATGAAGTATGGGGCTCCTCTATTGAAAACTGTCGTTAGGGTAGGAAGAAAAACCAACTAGTTTTCTTCAATCTAGACCACAAATTCATACAAAAAGTTGCAGTCACGAAACTCCTGAGGCGACAAACCCAATTGATTGTATCAATAAACCATCTGGCATCACAGTTTGGAATCTGCACCACGAAGAATAGAGAGCAAGCTGGAGAGCAAGCAAAAGCAATAACGAAAAAGTTGTGAAAACAAAAGAATATCAAGTGAGATATGGATGGTGGTTCCTTAGAATTAATTGCAAAACGGGGTGTCCGCGATCCGTCGCAGGTTTCGCCGATTTCGCGATTTTCGCGATTTGCGCGACGGGTCACGGAAATCACAAGTGCCCCATCAATACTGCAAGGTGTTCTCCAATCCCGCCGCCACTTCTGCTTGATAGTGATGGTTGAATGACGATTGCCTTGCAGTATCATCGGGCACTTCCAACTCCTGTGATCCATCGCAGGTTTCGCTCAAATCACCAAATCGCTGAAATCGCGCAAATCGCGAAAATCGCTGAAATCAGCAAAACCTGGACGGATCGCGGACTCTGACATACGCCTTACCAAGCGAGCGGATATGGGGATCAAATCCTGGGTCGTGAGTCGCCCGGGCCAACCAAGCCTTCCATCCCTCCGGGGTCGGTTAATTGGTACCAGACTTGTCTGGGAGGATAAAAACACTGACTTGTACATCGGCTGGCCCCCAAGTCATTGTATAGGCCACATCGCATTCAAACGCCACTACGAATGTACAAATGGAAGTAGAATGCGTGCCGCATCCCAAAAAGGGATTGATCAACGGCAAATGCTTATCCTTTATCTTTTGATGCAAAAGAAATCAGACCCGGCAACACCGATGGAATGAGCCCTGCGCGCACTTTCTTTTTAGGACAAGTCTGTTCAACCACAAACAAAAGGTTAATTCACATGAACGGCGTGCTATTGGTCAATACGTAAACGTCTTGTAAGGCTCTGATTAAAATACCGAACGTCACGAGTCTTGCAGTTTATGAAAAGTAGCAAATGGTATGAGAAAGTGTCAAATGAATTCGTTTTCTTCTCAAGTGATATTTCAACGAGAGGAGCTGATGGCCGCTGCAGAGTGGTGAGTCATAAACAAAATAGTGACGCACGCAACGAACTAAGACCTGTGCAAGCAAATTAAACAATGTAAGTCTGGGCCGAGTAAGACTTGTCATGAGATATCTTCTGCTCTTACCATGGCTCAAAAAAGGCACCTCTAAGCTTTGGAGAGAGCATTTTGAATAACTCCTATATTAAGATCAAGAGAAACCTGAACTTCTAGCGTCCCGATAATTATGCATACCACGCATCATCCCCAAAGAAATCGGACTCGGTAGTTCAGAAAAGCATCCCCAAAAGTTCTGAATCCGATTTACACATGGAACAATTCCTACTCCTCTTATAAAATTCAAGATATGCCCAAATCCAACGCTTGTAGCACTTCATCCTTTCCATCTGAGAAGCTAAGTAAACTCGAATAGGAAACAATGTCCCCTCCAACACAATTGCTTAACCGCAATTTTTTCAATAGCCTAAACTGAGTCGCTAAAAGCATAAAAAATAAGCAGTCAGAAGCTTAAACCTCAACTTCAAGAATACAGTTAGCAAATTAACAATATCTCCAAAGTGTGAATAACTTTGCAACGCCTACAAAACAAAGAAAAAACATTTACCGCAATAAATTGGATGGAAAATACAAGGTTCCCGACCAGTGTAGCCAACATTTGACAATATGATGGGAAAATTGAACTGCTAGACTGTATGCAGATGATGGCATTATAACTTAAGTTCATAATACGACGTCTGAGCATATAGAACCATTACCTAAGTGTTGATGATCGCCCGGTAGAGCAGAACTCACTGTAGTGATATCGCCTAAGGTACACAGCAACAAGTTTTGAAACATACACAACCGCGCTCTTCAAAACTGTTCTCTTTTCGCGAAACTGTACCCACAAAAATGAAGAATATTTCCACTTCAAATTCAAACCAGCTCACAATAAAATGAGACATGAAATTGCCGCGGAAACCACAGCGGTTCAAAAAATAGGCTCGATTAATCGAACGTCAAACGCGAACTTAAGACAAAACCACTAACTTACTGCATTTACCTGGAATTCAGTCAGAAACTTGTGCTGGGATGTGCTGAGGAATGTGACCGCACTGAGGAACAGAGGTTGTTTCAAATCAACTGGCGAAGCATGCGCTGGGCTCGTCAATAATAACGCCTGGCCGGCCGCTTCCTCGATCATTAACCGCGAGAAAAACTGGTATTTTAGACACTCATTAGCAAAGTTCGTTTAGCGTGGTATAGAGCGTGGCCGAAAAGCCATGGCGAGAAAACTTATTTAGAAACCAAGAGCACCCTATGACAGTTGATCAGAGGAACAGAATTCGTATGGCTGTTATTTGTGAGGGAGAGTGGAGAATGTAAAAAAGAAAATTGACGAGATATAAAGACATGCTGGAATAAACCTTTCTTCAAAAGTAAATTATGTTTTGGCGGTTGCATCGGCATGTTGCCCACCCATAAAACAAAGTTACACGCTAACGGAATAAAGCAGTCTCTACAGAAGCTAAGAGCTCCCAGGTTTTGCGCAGCACACACCACCAACAAAGCTAAGAAATAGTTTTGAGGTGGCATTCCAAAGTGATGGCATGATTGTGACTACACCCTCCAACTGCTACTGTAACTGTGCTGTGAGCGCGCACGCCGAGCACACTTTCTACCATTCCACGCAGGGTTTACGACTACTTGAGAGAAACGGAAGAAAGGCGTGAGGTAGAAAAGCACTCAAATCAAACGGCAAAACAACCTATGAAAAGGTGTTGAGGTTTAATTAATACACTTTGATACTACAAGCCTAACGTAGCACCTGACTGTAATACACTACTTAAGACCACTGACCATAATCCTACGCTAGCTTAGCATAGCAAAAGCTATGCGTAGAAAAGGACAAGATCCAGACGGTAACTAGATGGGACAAACGGGTGAGTCAATATATAAAACGAAGAGTTTTAATTCGCGTTGTCCTCGGTTTTCTTAGACCCGTTCTGCCAGAATTGCGCTTTGAAACTGAACAAGGATGCTAAATGTGGGCCAATAATTAGTCGACACATTTAAAGTTAAAGAGCAAGAGATTCGGAGGTGATGCGAGTCCCGCCTACAGTTAGTCGCACGTAGATAACCACCCTCAACAGAAAGGTGATACCAGACAAAAAGGCAAGCACAACTCGGTTATCACAAAGAGATTAAACCAATCAGGAATAAGGTCGAAGCTGATCAAAAAGTGATGGGCAAAGGCGAAATAAATCTTTAACAGTGAAATTCTTAAGGAGTGAACCAAAAGTCATAAATATCTTATATACCCAGATAGTACGACTTTCTAAAACCTCATACAGATTAAAAGATACAGATTTGGAAATATTTTTGCTCTTAAATGGTCATACACTATGCAGTACTTATCATTCTGCTAAAAGGCGAACGCCGCTATACAACATGATAGCTTATCCATTACAACCACTCTAAACATTAGTAACTGTCTGCTTCATAATGCTGAGCTAGACCAGCGACACGAAAATTTCCATACAGCAAAACCAAAACAACCCGGGCGTTTTAAAAAATCCTTCCCCAGTGGATATATCCCCTACTCTGATTCAACGTGGCGATTCGAGTTCTCGATGGACGCGATCCGTCAAATGTGACCGCAGCGACATCGCGCGATCGCGCAGATGTCGCAGCGATTGGCATCATTTCTAAGTCCTGACCAATACGCTCAATCGCAGGCTGGCGCGACTCACTCCGTGTGGATGCTCCCCCTCTCATCGATACCATCAGTACAACAGAAATCGATCGAAGGGCGCCTGCACACAGGGAAAGTAACGGAGCCCATCGCGCGAATTGGAGCGTTGTCAGATTTAGAGAAATGGCAATTCGGCACCATAGGCGAATCGCGCGATCACATTTGAGATCGCTCGCAATCGCAAACTCGCATGACAATCCTCTCAATACTCCTGGGGGACAAACTGTCGTCCTAACCTCGCCTACCTCTGGTTTCTACATCGACAGTTAGAGCAGCGCTACTACCTCCACTGATGAAGCACTCTTCCCCTGAGGGGTCGCGCTGCTCTAACTGTCTGGGCAGGTAGAAACACAGAGGTATGCTAGGTCCTATGACGCAACCCTTTTTTGTCCCCCCAGAGGATTGAATCAGAGTAGGGGGATATATCCCCCGGGGAAGATGATCAGGCAACATATCAGGCAGTAGTATAAGCAACATCACACAAAAAGTATCGCACTGACAAGAAACAAATTCTGAACGAATACAAATACAAATAAAACGTTTATTAGTCGGTTATGGAATACCTGTACCGGGAACAGTGGGCTATTTACATCGAAAGTATTTTAACAACGTGACACTCGCATGATATTTACGAATGTGGCTAAAAAGTGTGCCAACAAAATGAGATCTGAAGTGAAATAGAAACAGCGAAAAAAAAACATGAAAACCGATAGAACAGACGAGCCTACTCTTCTTCTCTAGCTTTTAACTGCCTAAGAGCCGCCTCATATGTTTGACGCCTCGGGAAGAAGTCATGTAAATACTCGAGTTCATCATTCTCCAATACATATTCGGCCACTTCATCGTAGTCAATGTGCTCTCCATACTGCTGAGCGACACTCTTCACCAAATGCTCCATAAACAACTCCGCGCCTTTTGCAATACAGAACAACGCCTCCGGGGAGAGCGGCAGAGCGTCGGGAACCGTTCCAATAATGGTTTTCACTCGAGACATAGGTAACGCTGTCTGTCCGGCATCCTCTCGGCCGAGTTCATCGAGCGGCACATCCGATGGCGACCCTTGTCCAGTATCCATCACACGGTTTCTGAATGGATAAAAACTTGAGCGTCTTTTAATCTGCAATCTAAGATGCAAAAAGAATGAAAGAGAGTGCAGGAAGAAACAAACCACCAAAGCCCACAACAAATAATCCACTGATATAGCAAATCCACTTATAGGTAGCAGACAATAACTCAAGGTATGTGAAGCGACAAAGCGTATCACTAAGAAGCCAAATCCTGGATCGACCTCGTCAAACGATCCAAGCCTCACGAATAGACCCGTCGATTAGTCGGGATTGACATCGATTTCCACAACAAATCACCCTCGCAAGTCGTTGTAGGTATGTGTAGCTCAAATCGCATTCAAAGTTATAATATTACGCGCAAATTCCGAATGGAAGTGATTCACTTAACGCATTCATCAGGGAATCGCAAATACCTGCGCCTTATCCTTTTACTTAACAGACATCATCTGTACATACTAGTCACATATCGCAACTTTAGAAGCAGTGGCCTTTACCAGATGCGCAAAACATTAGCTAAAACTCTCCTTCACGATGGAACATGGCCTCTAATCAGTCGCCCCCTACATTCTAACAGTTATGCATAGGCTTACACATACAAAAGTCTATGCAAGAAAGTGAAGGTGGCTCCATCCTGGACGAAGTGAATATAAATTGCCAGAAAAGCTTCCAAACTAGTCCTATTATATAAATTTAGCTAGTGTAAAAAGGCTTTTGAACACGAGAGGGAATCTCGGCACTATTAATGGTTGTTGCTAGATGTTATACAAAAGCATGTGTAGCTTCCTCAGCGTCTACTTCACCTTAGGCATCGGCTCACATCTCGCTTATGCAACTTCTATATTCTAACTTCTAAATTTGAATGTTTCGGGTTATAGGCCGATCTATTCGATGATAATATTATTTCGTAATAACTTCGTATGTGAATCACTAGGATACCGTCACTCAAGGCGTGGCATTTTTTTTTCATTCCACACTTGTTGATTTCCCAAAGTAGTGGCTGTTCGCTCAATCAATAGGGATGTAGAGGTGGCATCATGACCTCTGAGTTATCCCACTTAATTAGGGCTGCTTCGCACCTCGGAGCGAGGCATAATTAATTCAGGTGCGAAGTAATGGGAATCGTACCACTTTTGACTGACCCATCTCGTCCAAACCAACAAGTAAAGTGGTGGGCGGATCGCTTT
>MU869327.1:29073-47272 GCA_036418205.1 Ostertagia ostertagi | reverse complement strand
TCATGAAGGCCGATAAGTCCACCAATTTTGTCTAATTCTCACTACGCTGAGAAAGGTTTGAATCCGGTAAACTTCCATCAAATTCGTCAAGACAACCCGTCATAAAACAACCCTCTTTAACCACCTCCGTCATCCTCCGTACTCACCATGACCGTTCTACTACGGTAACCTCGCTCAACCTCAAAATGCGTCCTTCCCCTCTTTCCGAAACCACAAATGCGACCCCTCGTTCGAACAGTGCGAGCGGACGAGCGGACGATTGACCCTGATCAATGAATTGGCCTCCTACTTCGTGGATGAGCTTATTACTCTAAATCCACCGGGTCGAGTTTTGTGCATTTTTTTCAAAATGGAACTCCTATGAATACGCCGCAGGGAACTAATTTCATGGCAACACTAAAAGAAATCCTAACAGATTTTATTCACTTTTGCACTTGTGCAACTTTTCATATCGTCATTTTCGGCCTCACCATTTATGTCGCATTATTTCAAATCGTTTAAAAGAACTTTTCTGCTCATTGATGCTTCACTTTTCCTTTCAGGTTCTTGTAGCATTTTAGATTTACGTAATATAGATTTACGTAATAATGCGACCTGTCAATGAGAATGGCAACATTATGCACTGCAAAAAACGTTCCCTAAGAATGTCAAAAATCAGTGATATGGCTTAATTAGGAGAGATTTCAAAGGTTTTGTCAGCTTTTCAATGCCTTGGGATGAGGACGTTCTGGTCTAGCTCAACGAAATAGTGGTAACAGTTGGGTTGTGGTTGGGTAAAGGAATTCCAGAAAGAACGACACAGCTTGTTGTATATGTAGTACAGTAGCGGAATGTTGAAAATAGAGGTTATGGCTGTGTGGACGACTTATCACTTACTGGCCTCTTTTGAATGAGTAGAGTTCGAGTCAGTTTCTGATTTGGCCAAGTTTCGTCTTCTGGAGATCATATTTGCAAGCGTGTCATTTAATCAATTCATATTGAATATACCATGCATTTTGAAGAGCGGACAATCTTCTATATGTCATACAATAATATGTCGAAGCGTGGAAAAAATTCTATTTGAAAATAAACACACTACTTATCGGACAGCCTACCATTTATTTACCGGGAGAGAAGCGCTTTCAGAAAAATCTACCCACGGTTTTTTAGTAGTGCATGTATCTCTGTACAAAAGGAGAAGAATCAGCGAATATGGAGTAGTGACCAAAACCGTGGGCTTGAAACTAACACTTGAGTCAATCTGGCCGAATCACACATAGCCTTGACACACTCGTCATGAAACTTTAAGTGGCAGGTTGGTCTGCAATTTTAGGGGTAAGCTTTGTCGCATTCACTGGCTGCAACAGTTTTAAATACATACAAATCGAATACTTGAGAAACCCAGAAAAGTTTGACCAGTGCCTTTTATTATGTTCTGATGAACAAAGGAGATCTTTCGAAAAAATTGTGCAGCTTCTTCTCAGATTGAGTGAATGGAAGAAATGGTATTAGACCTTGTTCTGGAGAAACGTGCTCTTTCCTTTAGCGCGCAAGACGTCGTTTGAGAGAATATGAGTCCCACAGAATAGTTGAATAGCTTCAAAGCAACCATTCCAGAGCGAATTCGCGGGGTTAAAGTAGTCGATAATAAGATTATGGATGTCGAGTTGGCTACAAATGGAAAAAGAGGTAAAGAAAACCGCAAATAAAGCCCTTAAATAAGAACTCCTCTGTTTCCACTTGGAAGGAAAGGGGTGGGCCGGAAAAGTGAGCTGTCCTGAGCTACGTAGCTTGTCAAGAACCGTTATTACCATACCTCCAAACATTGCAGATTCTGAGACAAAACAGCTCTCGTTTGGTAACGAAGCATTCGAAATTCCAGCGCAGCGTTTGTATCATCAGATTGCTCTCAGAATTTAACCCTTTGACGACCGCCGTTATGAATGCGTCACTTCACTTCTTTCTAAATTTTTTCATCAATAATCATTAACTCTCCAACAATTTCACTATTAGTAATTAGCGCATTATTCCGCGAATTCGATGATGTATTTGTGTAGTTTTGAAACATAAAAAATGCCAAAATAAACCCCTAAAAACGTGTCGCCACCGAGCGAAAGTGTGGCCCACCGGCGGGCCACACGGTCGTCAAAGGGTTAAAAGACCGAGTGCAAGTAGTCTCTGTGAACACGAACCGATCACACATGCATACGCAGCCAAAGCGCGATTCAGCGGCTAGCAAGTGCGCGGAGACAAGGATTAGGCTGAATCAAGGAGTTGGAACATTCACGTCCCTTATAGGATGCCTTTCTAAAAACAGTTTTTTGATGGATGATCACTTTCTTCGTTACTTAACAGGCTACGCATGTTTGTTCACCCTGAGGATCTGAATGTGATATGTTATTCCCTGCTGGATTGTTGCTTTTGATAGGACCAGGTATGCAGGGTACGCGCGTCACGAAAGTTCGGAGAAAGACTGATGTGAAGACTTTATCACTGGTCTATGCGAAAGACATGTGGAGAGGCGTTTCAATGCTTAGTCGACGGAATTTGGTTTGCCTCGATTGAGAGAGGGTTTTCGCCTTGCAACAGGCCGGTTAAGAACAAATTCGTTAAACTTGTAAATCGTGGACTGATGTTGGGCGCAAGTCTGCTGGGTTGTGAACAAAACTTACGCCTCAGACGAGACTTGAACTCGCACCTCTTGCTTACCGGGCAAGTGCGCTACAAGTTGCGAGTTCAATGTTATTTGTTGTTCCTTGTTCAAAGTTTATTGGCTAGTCTTAATCACTTGAACGTCTCTCTTGCAAATGAATAAATGACAATTAGAAGGCAGTCCATTAAAATTAAGGTAGGCGATCAGTGGTCCAAAAATGAAGAAAAAGCAATGAGAAACGGTCCAATATCCGAGTAATGGTCGTCCTTGCCCGGTGCTTCCGTGTTGATGAGGCTCCCATTAGCGCTGCCCTCTTCAACGTTAACGCTTTCTCTGATAACAGGCAAGTGGCTAGCCACTTGGTGGCCGTGCTGCGTCGATAGCGGCGCGGCGACGGCATGCGAGCACACCTACTTGCGCGGTGGGGTCACCTTGTTTTCTACTGGGTGAGTTTCCCTTCTTAAAGGACGAATTCACGATTAGAATGAAGGTCGAAAAGGAGAAATGCACTCAGATGAGGGACCCGCCAAACCTCCTAAGGGTGCGACCTGAAGCGCAATTGGCACCGAAGGAGTTGACCTTCGGCGACCTATCAAGGCTCAATCTTGGCGCGGTGGGCCAGTGCACGCCAGCGATCATCTGATCACTCGCCGCAGGTCTATACGTGGCGAGTGATTAGATAGGTGAGAGAGCGTAGTGTTGAAGAGGGCACAGCGATGAGAGTCGCATCAATGCTCAAATCAACGGGCAAGGAAGGCAACGGGTATGGAACCATTTCTCGGGCACCAGTGTCTCGATGGTTTCCTATCTTATAGTGATACCATCAAAACTACGCCCAGTTCATTTGAGAAATGGTGTTGCCCTTTCCAGCGGGAATTCGCTTGCCTCTTGAACCTGATCGTGAAGTGATCGCATCCCACATATGCCTTCTTATTATCACAAAAAGTCAGAAATTATGCAAACAAGAACAACGCTAGGGACATGAGCAATATTGATGGCCGCTTGAACGGCAAGAACTGCGAAATTTAACGGAAAAAATGGGCAGTTTCTCTGAATGTCTAGCGAGAGTTGTCGCTTTCTGCCCCCTTTCTAAAACCACGGCACATAGAGAAATGATTAGCGGATGGTTGAGCCTGACTGAAAAGATGTTTTAGAATAGGATACTTCTTTCAATTGCTTTTTTTGGAAGTTAGGTCAGAGATGGTCAGTGATGCACAAAGAAGAAAAAACCATGGAAAACGGCTAGAAGAAGCAAAGAAATGGGACCCTTTCTTGCCCGTTGATTTCCGCATTGATGCGACTCTCATCGGTGCTGCCCTCTTCAACGCTAACGCTCTCTCTGCTAAACGGCTAGAGGCTCAGACAGCGAGAGGGGTACCGCGCCGATAGCGCGCCAAGTAGTGCCGCGCGGAAGGCTATGCTTCATTACCGGAGGCACATCCTTTGATGCGAACTATCAAAAAAATATCAGAGAATAAACTATCAAAAAATCTAAGAGCTTCAGCCACAATTAATCTATCTTCCGAGCCGTTGTCCACTACAGATTTCTCTATGTTCATGACCACGATGCTTCACGACCTCATTCGCGCCCAAGGTCAACCGTCACGTTGGACCAATTTCGAAAATTTTACGACCCCCCCCCCCCTCTGGAGGGCCTCGATACGACCCCCCCAGGGCCAACTCCTCACGACCATCCTCCACCACCCTCGCCTGCCGGGGGCGATTCTATAGTATTTGATTCTGAGATCAGTCGACACAGCCCAACTCCGCCCACTTTTCCTTCCAAAATTACCGTCGAGGGGGGGGGGTATATGGAACGTGAAACGGCAATTTTCACACTCACACTCAACCCAAAAGCCCAGCCTACAAGAACCCACTATCCGTTCCATAAAAAACATCCCTTCCCTTACTGTAACATTGACGCTACCTCGCGAAATACGACCCCCCTCACCCCCTCGTGGGGTTTTTGTCCAACGGACGGTTGACCTGTTCGCGTCTCGGATTCATTTTTTATCAGAGCGAATGCTAGAGCAGCTTATCTATATGAAATGTTCGCAAGATCGGTATCATGATGGTGATGAAATCTGCTCTACAGAACTCTTGAATCAGCTCGACGCACTTAGTCGCAAGTGCTCGTAACTCGATAACGCTTATTTTCTACACAATAATGCGAGCCCTGATGCGATGTCGCGAAGTGAACCCGCCAGAGCTGAGAAGTGCTCCACTTACTGCACTGTCAAGATTAAGCGCCAGAAGATATAACCACTTATTCCAAGCTGTAAATGGTCATCTTAGATGAAAAAAATTGGTATTCAACTTTAGTTCTAACAAGGGAGGTCTTTCAGGGCAAGCCACGCTTTTTCAAAACGGTTTCTTGCATATTGTAGGGACGCATGTAGGGAACACAAAACCATGTTTCATTTTCGCTGAACGGTTTTAGCAGTACCAAAAAAGAAGCATAAGGTACGTTCGATCCCCCGTGGCGACTAAATTTTGCATTTGGGTTGGCGCCTACGGTTTGGTGCCAAATCGCGCTAAATGTCAAAATCAGATGTCAATTCATCGTCAGGACCATTTTGAAGCCAACAAGTGGCCGCCAACCTTGATTGCAAAATTTAGTCGCCGCGGGGGATCGAACCATCGAGGGTATCATTCACCACTTTTTTGGTACTAAAACCGTTCAGCGAAAACGAAACATGGTTTTGTGGTCCATACATGCGTCCCTACAATATGCAAGAAACCATTTCCAAAAAGCGCGGCTTGCCCTGAAAGACCTCCCTTGTGAAAGGAGATCGCTAGCTTTTTCGACGCGCAACCGCCCACGTTCCGAAGAAGGACATCGACAAGTTACCAAAAAACCGAAATGTATTCAAAATGTGTGGAATTATTGCAGAATTTTTCATAAAGGAATACGGGAAGTCATTAGTTTCCAACAATTTTGTCTCGGGTAAAAATGCTAAATTCGAGCGGAAATATACCTGTTCTGAAAACAGAGGTCCCGCATTGCTTTTCCGAACAGCCTAATATGTTCCCAGTCACTGCATTTCCACCAAAAGTAATACGTCGTGAAAAAGGGTTTATCAAGGGTTGTTGGACCCAGGAAAGTTAGTTTCTCAACTGTTCGGTTTGGCTAGTTGAAATTATTGGCTTTAGAAAGAAATACAATGGCTTCTACTAGATTCTTTTAGCAATTTTTGGAATTGGAATCGAGATGGAGGGAGTGTTTTTACCGTAAGATCAGGTACCTGGAAGTCTCCTTAGTTCCAAAAAAAACTTTTGTCAAAAGAAAAAACTGTGGGTGATACGAGAAGAAAGAGCTGTGTTGAGGGATAGGCGTTGATTTGACGAGTAACGAGGAGGTAGAGATGATACTGAGTTTCGGTATCACTATGGTGACCGAGACCTGAAATGACGGAGCATCACGGCTAAATAGAGGTGCAATTCAAACAATTAGTGACTATTTTTAGATGAAACTAATTAGGAAGATTCATCTAGTGCCATTCAGCAAGGCGACGAGGCCAATCAGTCCGAGGCCTTCCACATCCAGTGGGTCTAGCACCACTCCTACTGTATGTTGGAACCACAGGGATAAGGTCACTCAACCCCCTAGCCAGCTCAGGGTTACTTATGCCATGTGCTTACAAGACAAAAGAAAGTGGAGAAAGTAGGAGGGGGAGGAGAGCCAGAGACGGACATTTGAGTCGAAGTGGAGTAGATCTTGTTTGGTCAAGCGAAATCTCATTCCCTGCTTTGAAAAGCGTGATGTTCCTCGAGGCACTGTAAATGCTCACCTCCCAATCGATAAAGCAACTCTTAACCGACAGTCCCAAATTACTGCGAAACTCATTGAATCCTTTCGCCCTAGACGGGACTCGAACCGCACCTCTTGCTTACGGGCAAGTGCCGTTACAAGTTTTGTTCACAACCCAGCATTCTTGTGAAACATTCGCAGGACGCATTGCGGTTGAACACAGCAGCTAACAATGAAAAACAAGTCAAAACTCATTGAAGCATTAATTGAGAAACCTGGTATTTTTTTTGACAAAGCTTGAAATTCGGCTCCGCGGTAATTTGCGCGTCAAATCCGCATCTGTTAGGCTTCAGGAGCAGTTTGCATTTGCACGATCCCTGATGATCGTAGATCACTTCGCAAAGCTGACCAGCCCCCGGAGAGTCTTCAATGGTACCGGAGAGGTTTGTAGAATAAAAACTTCTAGAAGAAATGCGAAGTCCTGCGCTCTGATGCTGACAAGGAAGGTCTTTCAGGGTGTGCCAAGCTTTTTCAAAACGGTCTTTTGCATGATAGAGGCACATGCGGGAACCACAGAACCATGGTTAATTTTTCCTGAACGGCCCTCTGAATACCAGAAAAGGGGGTCCCTAGTCACACCTTTTTCACCAGTTTTTCAATCAAAGTCTATTTGTAAGGGTTACTGACGTTCCTAATCATGAATTTGGTACTAATTATTCATGCTAACTCCATTTTGCGCGAATTTGGAAACGTCAACACGAAATGCAAAAACTTGTCACCACGAGGAATCGAACTAGGGACCCCTTTTCTGGTATTCAGAGAGCCGTTCAGGAAAAAAATGAACCATGCTTCTGTGGTCCCCATATGTGCCCCAATGTCATGCAAGAAACCATTTTGAAAAAGCTTGGCACACCCTGAACGACCTCCCTGTGAGCAGTACGCCCGTGTTCCTGCCAATCCGTGGTTGTGGCTGTTGATTTTTACTTCCGTGGTTCCACATTTTAGTACAAAGGCATGAACATCACGAATCGACGTTGAACGGATTGGAAAGTTTGTGTGAGGTGGTTCCACTTTGTCAAGACGGTCATGGTCTTTCGGAACCCTACGGTTTTCTCGTAGAACGGTGAAGTTCCGGGTGGTTATTTAGCTAAAGTGTAAACACAAAACTCGCGATACGCTAATTCTATCGAAATAAAAAAGCAGAGGTACCAAATTGTTGTTGTAGAAAAAGTGTAAAATGGTTAGTGCCCAAGAAATGGCACCCTTTTCCTCCCTGTCGATTTCAAATTCGGACGGGCTGACTATGGTTGCTGGCGATTTGGTGACGTTGCAACAACTTGCTCTTTGTAGCCATGCTATGAGCAGTATCCAGGTGCGGATTTCAGTGAATCTTGGAAGGTTGGACTTAGCTACAGTCAGCTGTGTTTGAAACCGCAACGAAGATGGTAATACCCTTTATTCAGCTAACGTTTCGGCCTTGTCGCCTTCGTCAGAGCCTGCGAAGCCGAAGATAAGTGCGATTCATCCCCAGACACCATTTCAAACGTCAGGAGAAGTCTATAGAGACCTAAATGTTCTCAGATAGAGTGTTTCGTAATCACACAAACTTCCCCCCCCCCCTCCTCCCGGGACAGACGACCGGTCTTTATGTCGTCCACCGCTAATCTGAATCAGAAGGGAGTGGCTTTAGATGCCTTGCTCGCTGGGCATGAAGTCAGAGGCCAGAAACTTGCTGGGGGGGGAAAAAGTTTTGTTCGTTGGTGGATGGTTGGCACTCATGTTGGTTCTAGTCATTAGAAGGTCCTGCGCGCCTGATAAAATGCTCTTAGTTAGTTCTTTCATCATTAATAGAAATATATTAATTATTAACAATATGTTTACTCGCTTTGGCAGAAGAACCAGATAACTATGCGCAAGTAAGTAGCAGAAGCTAGTTTAGGTTTCAGACAGTGAGGCTGCTTGACATGGAAAATGGTCTTCCTGGAAGGAACCCACGCACACGTCCGCGGTGGGGTACCGCATCTATGTATTCCACTAAAACACTTTTTGGCACTGTATAACATTTGTCAGCTGAGCTCTCCGCCTTCAAAAGGGCCAGAGATTGCCCACCACAGATCGTTCCTTCTACCCTCTCCCTTCTTCACTTCTCGTCTTTCTTCACGTGAAGAACATAGGTATTCATGTCGCCAAGTTTTAGCCTGACAAAATCCTTGTGTACTAATAGCCTCGTTGTTAAAGCCTACCTTCTTTGACAACAGTCAATAATTCTTTCTTAAAATCTGTAACCGGGGTACCCCCCAGGAGGTCCGTCGCGCGAGAAGGCAAAGTCAGCGGACGAGTCGCGCGCGTACTATAGGGATTTCGCGTCAAGTTAAATAGAGTGTCCCACTGCACGTCCTACATCGCACACCACGCGCTGCAACTCGTCCGCCGACTCTGCCTTCTTGCCGCGCGACGGGCCTCCTGGGGGGGGGGGTACCATAATCAGGAAACAGTGGATTTTGGCACTCTCCGATAGCTCAGCCAATATAATGCCCGTAAAGATACGATCTGTTGTGCTAAACCATTTCTGAAGAAGCCCTCAGAGATTTTCCTTACCTATTGCAAAGTCTACTGCTTTACTGAAACTAACTCAAATGAAAAGCTGTAGAGTGTAGACTCAAGTGCAGTCTGGGCTCTAATTGCCAATGTCCTTGAGCACTCCAACTCGCGTTTAAATTCCTTGGAGCGATTCGCGTGAGTAAGTTGTTGTGGCTTCTAAGCACAAAACCTGTGGCACTGCCTCGACTCGAAAGTGCGCGACAAGGGCGCTGCCTCAACCACTACAAGTATGTACTATCGTTTTTACTCGTTCGCAGTGAACGAGGTGCTTGCGTTTTTATTCGAACAATGTGCTCTCTCGGGTGTTTCCTCTCCTCGCCGCGATGTTTCTCTCCGTCGCGTCACGGTCGATGCCACAAGAAAGGCCCTTGATTTCAGTGTTCACTATGGTTCCTTAGAATTTTCCGAGGGAAAGCGATTGTTTTACCTTGAGCGAAATCTGCAACGAGAGCGATATTGTTAAAGCCTATCTTTTGGTTTAAAGGAATCTTCCACGGAAAGAGTGATCATTTTGTCTTGTGTGTAGGATTAGTATTATCGAAACTAACGCTTATGTTCCGTTCTTTTTGCTATGCTCATGAGGCTAGGGGCCTAAGGGGTATCGTTTTTCTGTGGTAATGGAGGCGGAGCTTTTTCCGTGGAAGATTCCTTTAAGTTTTTCATTATGGAACTACATACCACCGCGAATTGATTCCAAGTGCAGCACAGAAGGAAGGGCTTGCGAGTTACCATGGATGCGCTACTCGCATATGATGAATTCGATGCCCATTCCATTCCATTTCAGAAATGCTCAATATGGAATTCCTCCACTAATTTTCTGGCTAAACTCTCGGTTTGAGAGCCACCGAAGATGATTTCGAGGAAAATATAGTTTTTTTTTTTTCTTGGTCAAGCAACAACAAATCCGTATGATTAATATTTACAACAACACAAATGGTCACCGTGCCTCATCTTGTGCTTTATGAGATCCTAGGTTTAGCTCCGACTCTTGGGAAATGAAGGTTTTCAAGGCCGATGTTCTGCTGTCTAGCTCAATTTTGACGTTTGGTCATCAGGGAACTGCTGTGCCAACATTTAAAGCTATTACCTATAGATTCAGTGTACTTGGCGACTGAACTTGAACCTCTGCGTTTTCCAGAGTATCATCGCTTATCACAATAGGCAAACTTACGAAATGTTAGATTCCAAGGATATGTTTATCGAGGCAGGTTCGATCCGAGGTTTGGTCCGTCGACGTGCACTTTGTAGCTTTCCTTTCGTTGCTTAGCTGCCTTCGATCGAGCTGAAAATCAAAAACTCAAGAATTTTTTGCAAGTGATATGTTCACTTGCAGAAAACTCTTTAATGGCACAGTGCTAGAAATTTGTGCAGATTTAATTGCAACCAGAGAGCTATAAGCTGCAAGCTCCGCTCCGTAGAGCTCAAAGTCCGCAAATCGCAATTAGGCTGCTGACGACAACGCATCAGAGCGGAGTTCGCGTGCTTCGGGTCTGTGGATCTGCTGTTCTGTCGTGGGTTTTCTTTGATCTGAAAGCTAACCGACCTAGGAACGTATTCGGAATTAGCTAACATAACTGGCTATGGCTTATACACCTTAAAAACAGTGAGTACGTTAAGGTAGTTCTGCACAAAGGAGTATACGCATGAAGAAAAGGAGGAAGCGCTAGCCCATGTATCGAAGGAAGCGAGGTGTGGTCTTTTCACTGTGAAAGCCGTCAATTACATCTCACTTAGGGTCCAATTCAGGTCAAGCGAGGCGTCGAGGAAAATTTTTTAATACGTCCAGCCCCACCCTCCCAGCGGCCAAAGTCCTTGAAGCGACTCCCTCACAAGGCGAAGTATGAAAAGTTGTTTAAGCCTTCCAGAAAACCTTCCAAAAAACCCGGCTACCCCTTCCTACACCATAAAAGTCTTCCACCAAGTAGAAAAGAATCAAGAAAAAATCATCCTACCAACAAACGGTCAAAAACGACAAAGTAATCGTGAAAAATGGCATACTATGACAGTATCTCTTCATCATTATTAACTGTCTTTAGAAGGCCTACCATGTCTTATGCTGATGTCATAGTTGGCGAATCAAGCGATTCGCTAGCGAATGGCTCTATTCGCAAACTATGACATCAGCCTGACAAACTGGGTCTATGACAAACTGGATCCGAGCGTTGCGCCAGCGAATCGAACGTTGCACCAGCGAATCGAACTTTGCACCAGCGAATCGAACGATGCACCAGCGAGTCGAACTATGTACCAGCGACTCAATAGTGGCGGGACCCAACGTTCAAAGGAAACCTGCCACTTTCGATCAAATAATAATAAATTAATATAATGAATAAATTATAAATTATTGAGGTAGCTAAGAATTACTATGCGGACCCCTTCGAAGGGAGAAAATTTCATATGAGGGATAGCAAATGAAGATAACACCCTTCGGCCAAGCTTGCACAGCATCGATCACATCCTTGATGTTTGTCCCTCAACAGTGATGATCCTACTGCATCGATCCGGCCCGATCCCTTCCTCCCAGCGGGCCACATACGACCCCCCTGTCGACCTGTCGAGGATTCCTCAACGCACGCTTGACACTGCTCCCAATCCGCAACAGCCGCGCCTTTTGAAACCGGCACCGGCTCCAAACTATGCTTATTTAATAACTTTGTGGATCGCTGTCGCCAGCGCTCGCTTATCATTGTAAATGGTTTTCGCATCAAACAACCCTATCTTGGAGTCGTGTCGTTTCATCTTTTACGCTGGCTTCCTCACTCAAACGACCAGCCTTTACGCCCTATAGTAATATAAGCGAGTTATCCGCCTCGCTTGGACCGAATGCTTCTGATAGTTTAGCCGCGAATATAGTCAGATTTATTAATAATGCTGACTTCGAGATCAGTCCAGTCGAGTATCTTCAGCGGAGGCGCGGGGCCCAGAGGTGACGGCCGAAGAAGGCGAAGGGGTGACGGAGGCGTAGGCCGGAGTCCACACGTTGCAGCGGAGATCTCTCTCGAGGTCGACGATCGGAAGCCTTAAGTACGAAGCATCAGATGAGTCACTACAGTATGCTCTCGCACTATCTGCCTCTCATCCCGACATACTCTCTCGTGCCAGACGGCTACTTGTAAGGGGAAACCGCCTGAAAAGGGGGACAAAGGAATAAATGGCTAGGGGAGTTTACTAGTTGGTCTATTACCACCTTAATTAGTAATTTGTCTAATAACTAGTGTATCTTTGAAGTTTCTCGCACTCTTTCGCTCTCCTACACCTCCCCCCATTACGAAAAAGTCCGTCCTCGGACTTGAATGAGGACAAATGAAAAGAGAAATGCTCACCTTGGGCTTCAAAGGAGAGAAAAAAGGGGTCGTCAGTCGATGAGATCCGGTAATTCAGCGGCAGACACAACGGCAGAACGATTGCGGGCCCATAGGAGGATGTCATTCCAGTAAGAGAGGCCCATCAAAGACTGCTCGTGACCTAGAACAAATTGGCCGTGCTTACACCTGGTGAGGGCGACGTTGAGCCGATGAGGTTCGTTGAGGAATTCTCCTCGATCAGCATCGAATCCGGTACGCGTGGTGAGGAGGATGATGATGTCCTTTTCACGACCCTGCACGGAGTCGACCGTGTGTAAATCGACCTCGTGGTTCTTGGCGAATTGCGCTAGCACGCGGAGCTGTTCCTTATAGAAAGCGATGATGGCAAGGGAGGACGGGGAGATGCCATTCCGTAGTAATGCCAACACGATTTGACGACAGACTTCAGCTTCGGTGTTGCTGTGGGAGCCGCTCAACGATTTCGCGGATGTGCCGGGCACGTCGACAAACAGGAACGGTAGCTTCGGGTTCGGACAGCGTACGATCGAGAGGAACATCTGGCGATCGTCGGCACGGGTACCACTGATGAGAGCGTGGTCGTAGAAGAGCCGGTTAGGCAGATCATTCAGCAGTGGGTGAGCCCGGAATGTGGTAGTGAGAGGAGCTACCGGAACACCTTTAGCGACCAAGATATCCATGATGCCTTGCGCACCAAAACGGGCAGGGTTAGAGGAACGAGGGCATCTAGCATGCGGTTCCAGCTGGTGAACGTCGCCGATGTAGATGTGGCGAGCCTGCGGCAGGTGGGTGGCCAGGGCGACCAAGGCTGGTTCAGGAATTTGAGACGCCTCGTCGCCAATTATCGTGGTGAAGTTGCCCAGCTTACCATGAAAGATGCCGTCCGCCGCAACCGAGTTAAGAAGCGCCGACGTTGTAATGCAAAGGACCGCTGGTGGACGAACGCGGAACATAATGTCGACCGTATCATGCGTCAGTTGGGAGATGTCACGCTCCGCCAGCCGGTATTCGTCACGTTCGGCGTCCGACATGTCGATGGCCAGATCCCGATCGAACATGAGACGCTCGAGAAGTTCCCGGCCTCGCTTGTACCTAACGCAGGTCTCCAGAGCCTTGTCCGACAGGACCGTCGCATAGTCGACCGCAAGACGCTTGAGAACGGTGTGGAGATCGATCGGAGTTTGGGGGGCACCGTCAATCAATGCCGTGTCGGAGACGTACCGCAAGACGGGTAGATTTCTGTAGTCGTCAAGCCGTAACAAGGTATCAGTAAACTGGGCCACAGCGTTGTTGGTCGTGGTAGTGGCGATTACACCTTGGTGGAGAGAAGCGTGCGTACGGGCTGCAATGAGTGCCCCGACTACGGTTTTCCCAGTACCGTAAGCGGCCTGAATAGCAAGGATCGGCAGCATATGCTCACCCATTCGCAGGAGCCGTGACTTGGTCCGGACGTAGTTGAAAGGTCCGACCGCCTACTGAGGCAGAAACATTCTCGAGATGAGGGCCAACAGGCCCGACGCGCACGCGGCGGGAGCCGTAAACGGCGTCCAGGATTACCGCGGCACGCGAATCGCTATCGAAACGACCAAAGAGTTGACGTTTCGAGATGAGCTCGTAGAGGGGGTCCGTTCCTGCGGGAAGGTCGCCAAGCTTGACGCAGACGTCGACTTTGGTGATCTCATCACGAGTAGTGGCAAAATTCGAGACGGTGTTGTAAGCCGAACGATGAGCCCAACCAGGAACGACGAGACGGACCGCGATGGAACGATCCTCATAAGAGTGCTCCGCTTGCTCGATGAGAGCCCGAATGAGCGAGCGAGAGCCGACAACCCACAGATAAACTGGACGTTGAGTCGTCCATCCGCACTCGGACGACATGTCTCCGATGGTGAAGTCAAACCGCAAGGGAAAAGCGGACATACTGGGGACGATCGCCGAGAGCATGTGAGTCCGTTTGTCATCATTCAGGCAGTTGACGGCAGCCAGAGCTGAACAGGCGGCGTTGAAAAGGTGCGCCATGCGACGCTGAGAGGCCCTCGGATTACCATCGTAGCTGGTGAAACTGCCGGCTCGATCCGCTATCCAGATCTTTTCTTTCGAGGTGAGCTTAAAGACGCGGAGCGGGAGCATACCCTCCTCTGGATGAGCTGGAAGAAAGTCGCGAACAAACGAGCAGAGCATCCGTTGAGCATCACGAGAAACCGGTGACTCAGAGAAGCGTATCGCACAAGACACGTTGAAGCGGGTGTGGGCCGCGACAATTTCGTCTTGCTCAACTTGGCCGAGGGGGAAGTCGCAGACCGTTGGAGAGACGGGGACGGCCTCGGGTGCGCCTTCAAAGGCAATCCGCAACCCCTTAACAGCTTCATAAGCGGATGAGAAGAGACATAACGATGCCGAAAGTTCGCTGAGTCGTCGTTGGTGGAGTGACGAAGACGAATTCCCGTACCGGAAAAAATACGGGTACCGCTGGTCGAGAGCGGTAGCCTTGGGTATGCGAGCCTGCTCGAGGGCACGAGGAGGATCACGAAGAGCCGCCCGGGTGGGCTCGACCGAATAGACCCAGACCAAGTCCTTCACGGATACGAGCGACCGATCGAAAGCCACGGGTGTTGGTCGAAACGTTGGTGGCGAACTGGTCCAAGGTGATCAGGTGGAGCTCGCGTCTGTCCGGTCCGGGGATGAAGAAATCCTTCGCCTCCAGAACGACACCTTGACCGACTCCTTTATTGACGACCTGGTACAGGACGGGGAAAAGGTCTCGTGTCTCCGGGTATACGACTGATGGCATTGTTCCCTCGGGGGTAACCGGCAACGAATTCTCGGTGATGACATACCGGCCCTCTAGAAGGATCATCGATGACGCTTTGTGAAGAGCGACGGAACGCGATCGCGTGTTCGAGACGCATCAGTTCGACAACGGACAATCGTTGACGACGGCTTGGCTGCTCCCGGAACTTCAAGGGGAATAGTCTCCTGACGTACTTAGGGGATAGATATCCACCTGGAGGGATGTGCCCATATAGCTCGAGTGGCATAGCGGCCGTCACGAAATCCGGATTTGATGGGAACGGCTCGGTTCGGAGGGAAACGAAAATTGTGCCAGGATGACTTCCAAAGCTCAGAAAATATAAATATAAAAGAATGTGGCTGGTGGGGGAGATGGTCCTTGCCGGCATGAAGTTCTGGTCAGGTTGGCCGCTTGGGAGGGAGGCGCGGAGGCCATTCAGGCTGTTTTAACGTCCGTGTGCCGCCTTATAGTTGTGACACTGTAATACGCCTCAGGAGTCGTGCTGGTGGGGGTGAGAGTGTTCCCCGCTCGCCGATTGCTTGAGGTCGCGCGTGCGTGCTGATGTCCGATCGAGCTGTGCGGCAACTCTAGCGCTAATGCTGTATATAAAATGCTCTCGAAAGCTCTCGAAACCTCCCGATTTGAACCTGGAAGTTGACGGCTGGACATCGTCATTAGGGGGAGCGTCAGCTCCGGGAGGGTCATGTTGAGCAACAGCTCCAATATATTCACGTGAAGGAGCATCAGCTCCGGAAGCGTCAGACAGATGAAGAGTCGAGTCGAGCGGGAGCTCAGACTTCGGCTCAACATACTGCGGATGAGACGCCTCATCAGTCGTTTCCATAGACGTCGGCAAGACCGGAGGTGGGACAGGGTCTGCAGAGATCAAGAGATCCGCCATAGTTTCTGCTGGGACAACTACGTCGGATTCCATAGGTTCATCTTCGTCTACGGAAGTGATCGTGTCCGAAAGGAAGGAGGACACTGCGGCCTCCTCGGCTGCTGGAGGGGATTCTGCTTGGTTCAAAACCATATTATGGTCATTTCCCTGGGCAGGATCAGGAGGCGCGAGCGCAGAAAGCTGATCAATAGCAACAAAAGAGTCCATCAGATTACCCAATTATCTGAAAGAGTAGCTGGTGAAAAATGGGTGGCGCTATGGCTCAAATGAGAAACGATATGTTCACGTTGATAGCGATCACGCTAGATGAAATGCGGTCATCACCGTAAAAAAAATACCGACAGGGTGAAGCATGTAATGCCTGTTACGGTAAGAATTGATAGCCAAATAAAGGAAAATGGAAAAAGGAAATAAGCAGTTCAGAAGCGTCCGAATCGGAAATGCCGGAAACGTGGAGTAAAAAAAACAAAAGGCTAGATAGAAGTAGTTCGCTTTCGGAACCGGGTATTGTACTGGTGAGAAACTGTAGGCGGTGGCGACGCCGCGGACGGAGGGGGAACCTCGTGGTCATACCCAGTGACATGGGTTGTGACGGCTTCGTGTCGGGAAAGTGCAGCTTCTTCCTCGATGGGAATCCACGGGGACGTAAACACAGGGCCCGATATGGCAAAACACTTTTTAACCTGATTCATATGAACCTTTTTGGGGGGTGCCTGCGGCGAGGTAACGCTGGTGATAATGAGGTGAGGGTGGTCCACCGAAATAACGCGGAACTGGCCCAACCAGGGGTAACAAAGTTTAGGAGAAAGGCCAATTTTCGGCGCGAAGTCCCTGAGGTAGACGCGATCCCCTACCGAGATTTTTAGCGGTTTTAACCCTGTTTTGTCGTATTGCTTCTTGAACAGCAAGCTTTGCTTGGCGTTAAAGGCTGCCGCGGAGGTCCAAGCTGAGTGCAACGCAGATACGAGGGATTCCTTATAGATGCTAGAATCAGCGTCGGTAGGAATGTGCTGAAAAGCTTGATGGCGAAACATGAGGTCAATATTAAAGATTGGGTCGCGGCCGAACAAAAGAAAGAACGGCGTTTCGTTTGTGCTGGAGTGGATGCTGGTGTTGTACGAAAAGGCACACGCTGGCAAAAAGGTGTCCCAATCGAGCTGGTTGTCGCTAATGTAGGTGCGCAGCATCGCTTGGAAAGTGGCGAAGACCCTTTCGCAAACCCCGTTGCCTTCGTGGTGATATGGGGTGCAAAAATAACGATTGATGCGAAGCAGCTTGCCCAATTCAGTTAGGAGGTCCCCTTTGAGGTACGACGCGTTGTCAGATACCAAGCTCGGTCATCGCACCAAACTTGAGTATGCAATCGTTCATGAGAGACCGCGCTACCGTAGGAGCAGTGCAATCAGGAAGAGGAGAAGCAATAACATATTTAGAAAAATGATCGATGAGGCACATAATGTATTTGTTAGAGGAAGAAGAAGTGTGGTAAGGCCCACTGAGATCGAGGTACACTTTATGGAAACGGCGTTCGCATGAATAGGCAACAACTGTTCGCGGTTGGCCGGGTGGCTCCGCTTCCTTTGACAGTCATCACAAGACCGAACAAACTGGTAAACATCTTCCTTGATAGAAGGCCAAAAAAACTTGCGAGCAATTTTGCCTAAGGTCTTTTTCCAATTAAAGTGTCCGCCTGCGGCTGGACTATTATGAAAAGCTATACAAACAGGCTCGCGAAGCTTAGAAGGAAGAAAAGCTTCGTACTTGTGACCTCCTCGTTGACACACTTTATAAAGGCAGCCATTCTTACGAATAATACACGAATCAGCCAGTTGGAGAGCCTTCATCTTATCGTCTTCTGATGTCGCAGTGGAGAAGGAACCAGTCTCTAAAAAGTGCAATAAGGTACTGCAAAAAGGATCTTGTTTTTGCTCAATCAAAACATCATAAGGGCGAATGCGAAGTGGCGGGAGGTTGGGAGTTTGAGCCAAACAAACCGGAAATTCCACAATGTCTTCTGATTCGAGAGTCTCATCCTGAAACCGGTGTTTCTCCGATTCGGTTCGGCTAAGAAAGTTGGCTACCACATTCGATGCTCCTTTCAGGTACTCGATCTTGATATTGTAGCTCTGAAGTTTTACGGCCCACCTGGCAAGGTTATCATGCGTTTTGTTGTGGCGCAGCAAAAAGGTAAGGGGCTTGT
>MU869327.1:1698-25730 GCA_036418205.1 Ostertagia ostertagi | reverse complement strand
TGTCTTCAGCGGAGGCGTTAGGGCCCAGAGGTGACGGATCCGAAGGAGATCAAGGGGAGACGGAGGCGCAGGCCGGAGTCCGAGTCGTTGCAGCGGAGATCTCTCTCGAGGTCGACGATCGGAAGCCTTAAGTACGAAGCATCAGATGAGTCACTACAGTATGCTCTCGCACTATCTGCCTCTCATCCCGACATACTCTCTCGTGCCAGACGGCTACTTGTAAGGGGAAACCGCCTGAAAAGGGGGACAAAGGAATAAATGGCTAGGGGAGTTTACTAGTTGGTCTATTACCACCTTAATTAGTAATTTGTCTAATAACTAGTGTATCTTTGAAGTTTCTCGCACTCTTTCGCTCTCTTACACTATCCTCTCCCCCTAGATGAACGGGCTGTAACGTTCCCAGTTCTCGGGTTTGGACGGTTCACTCAAGATATGTACATCTCCACCCTGTACCACTTGGCACCTCCCATTTATATTTTGTTATCATCGAATTATCGTAATCGCTGCACTCTATGCACGTTCCAGAATAATGTCAGTCGAATCGGACCTTTCCGCGAGCAAGATGGAGAACGATCCACGTTAGCGGATCTTCGCTTCGAGTCGATGTAAACAATCAAGTTCTTCTCAAAATTTGTTACATTTCAACAACCCCATAGAGATATTCTACGAGATCTTCACTTCAATTTTTGATCTCTTCCCCTTTGCTGCTTTGGAATTTTCCTCCAGTACGTTGAGGAAATTTTTCTACCTCAACGTTCCAACTATTAGGATGAGGTTATTCTGTTTCCACAGAAAATGAACTGCTTTTTAGCATTCAGACAGGGTGAACGCAGTGCAACTCATGCACTTCCTCGTAAGTCGGGAACCAAGGAAATTAAAGATTGATGCAGAATATTTAGAACTTTTATGAAAAATCGTGCTTGCTTCTCTCACTATTGGCTAAAAAATCACATCGAAAGGCACAACTGTGTTGACCTTCGAAACACCAACATGGAGCCGAATTAAGCAGGATATTGCAAGAAAAAAAAGTAACGAGACAGTAATGGATTGCGCTATGCAAATAGAATCGAGCACGATTCAGAGCTGTTCCTTGAACTCAATAAATAAATATACAAACAGAACATCGAAGCGCTACAAAATTCGAATGGAAGATCCTGATAAATCGAAGCAAACAAAAAGAAATGCATGGTTGCATCAAAACTGGTACACTAGAACGAATACAGACCAAAGACTAAAAGCAAACGCTAAATTTAAAATCACATGCTATTCTTTTAGAAACTTTTGGACGTTCTCCGAGAACCATTTTGGGTATTTTATGTAGAAATCGTGACCGCCCTGAGCATGCACCTCCAGCCTAGAACGAAGAATGCTTTTCACAAGTATCACACACTGAAAATAAATAGCAGGATTTATATCGTGCTTCAAACTCATACTCATAAAACTGTAAGGGGTGTAGCAGCAAGGATTTCCGGATGTCAACAAACTTCGATAGCTATATATTAGATCGACCCCCAACTTTTAGGACACTTGGGATGTTTTTCGATTCAGTTGCGTATTCTATTTCTATGATGTATTTATTTAGCATAGTATACATCACAATTACCATCAATATATCGCCAACGCAAAGGTAGGTGTTCAACGTCTTCTGTAGAATTCCATAGAGTTCTCATTGAGAAAAAAAAATGGATGTCGATTTAGATATCATGGTGATTGAATTGAGGATTTCATCTAGAAGTTGAACTAGGGAGGGGGGGGGTGGATGGTCGTTCGTTGGCACAAGGTTACTGCTACTTCTTCTTCTTATTCTTTAGCGTTGTCCCACCCTGTGGGGGCTTTCCTGGTATTTCAGCGCCACTTTTCCCGATTGTGTGCCTGAGGGATGAAGGCCAAGTAATTTCAAGTCCTCATGCAACGTATCAAGCCATCATTGCTCTTGGCCGCTTTCCTGGCCGTTATAGTCTAGACCGACCCACCGACCGACAAGGTTACTGCTACAAGGTGGAGTTAAAAGAACTGGCCACTTGAGAGTATCCAATTTTTGATGAGTTTTTTTTGCAAGGTGGATTTGAACGACCTCAGTAAAAAATTGATTTTGTCTCACTTTGCTTCCAATTTGAAATCGTCGCCATCAAGCTGTCGACGATTATCTTTATTATGATGGTGTTCTTTTTTTTATGAGTTCCGCACAAAAGCCGCAGCATGTTACACTAACAACTCAGGAAGTGATCAGAGGTTGTCAGAGTGAAGATGTGTGAGTAAATTACTGCGGACTAGGCGGACTTTGTTTAGCACACTGCCACGGTTCACTATCATCGGGTGAGTATGCGAATGGATGGTCTTCGAAGAATTATGGGAGCCAACAGGCGACACGATGAGGGGCAGATCGGGATTTAGAGGCCATTCGGCTTCAGAGCATGTGAGAAAAATCTACTTAATCCATGGCGGAATTCATCGAGATGTCTCATTATCACCTTGTAACACGTTGAAGCGCTTACAATGGGGCCATTTTTCCAAAATCCGCTTTCCAATAAACGCCGGCATAGACATCGAGATGCCAGCGGCCAAAGCATCTTGGGTTGCAGTGTGGGACCATCTTCGATAAAGGCAGGGATACTGAAGTAGTATGAGCACGAGATCGTTGGATTGAGAGAGCGTTGCTCCAATTATCGTGCTGAGGTAATTCCACTATATAGCTGACGCTGCGATAAATCTAATTGTATCATGAAGAAGGCGTTCTAGAAAGGATTGAAGTGAACCCTACGTAAGAGAAAGGCAACAAGGCAACGGGTGGCTAGCACTGTCGCGGTAGGCGGCAGTGTTGGCGGGTCGCATGACATCTTGGAAAGCTTCAATACTCATTTTTTCAACAATATATGTAAAGTGTCTCAAAAATTATGCAACGACCTAATACTTCCATTGTGTAAGTGTAAGAGGAACATTCGAATGCGGTTTCGGCCATACTTGGATGAGGGTCAGTTTATTTACAAGTCAGTGTTTTTGTCCTCTCAGACTTACCTAGCACCAGCTCCGCAACGGAGGGGAGGGAGGTGACGCTTAAAGGCACACTCCGCGATCAGGCGGGCTCGCACTGCCTGTCTCATCCAGCGGCTAGGGGGTAGTAGGTGGACAAGTGTTGATGTCGGGCCCCTTTTGCGGCTTGAAAGTACGCGACAAATAGGAGCTCGTTCAACCCGCAACTCACACCTTCGTCCGCAAGCCCCACCCTTCGCTGTCGGTTGCCACGTGGCGCTGCTTGAAAAGCGCGGGCGCATTTGAGGCAGTGGTCCCAGCGCGATCCAATGTTATTGACACTGGAGCAAGTAGAGTTAGGTTCGTGAAACTCGTCCAATTCGCCAATAACTCTATCAAGGTGGAACGCGGCTGGAATAGGAGGGAGGTTTTACGTGGCGAACGGTGGTGTTCGGTTAACTTGTCCGATGCGTTTACGAACCACCTCCCTATTTAGCGTAAACTGAACGCTTTCCACAGCAATATTTTATCTAATCTGTGTTTTTAAAATGATTTGGAAGTATGGAATTTGTATCTCACATGCTTCAAACCCGAATGAGCTTCAACTACGATCTGATATCTTCATGTTCCTTCTGCTTCTCCTCGGTCCTGACTAGTGTCTCCAGGCGAATTGGCCAGTGATCTGGACGAGGTGCAGACTGTGCTTCAGTTCTCAAGAGCGGTAGCCTAGCTCAAAGGATTCCGGAATTGATAAGCGAAAGCCTAACCTTCTCAGAGTCTGATCCTTCGGACATGTTTACGGAACACAAATAGAGACTTTGCGCTAGTGATCACCACCCAGTTACACCATGGTCAGTTAAAGGCAAGTTCGGAGATAATTTGGTCGAAATGGATTTTTGCCTCAAATACAATACCGCCACTAACTTTTGAAATTTCTCCGCTGAGCGACGGATTTGCAGCGTCGCAAAGCGTCGCCCCTTCATAACTCCCCCCAAAGCGGGTCAAATGATTGGTGCTCTACACCATTGGACTCGTCTCTCTGTGGCGAGTCTAACCATGTGGAAAACTACGGTACTCGCCGTAAAAAATCGAAAAAAACACGCGAAAAACGCAAATTCGCGTTTTTTTTCGTTTTTTCGTTATAACTCGCTTCAGAATTAAGATTTTCGAAATCTGAAAAAAGCATTGATTTCAGCTCGTCGAGTTCTATAAGAATGTGTTTTTAAACTTTTGGAAAGCCCCACTTCAGATTGCGCCATGCACTCGAGCTTTGGCTCGAGAAAAAATTGTTTGAATGTGGTGCGCATATAATCCCGCTTATGCATCATGATCGTTCTTCAGAGAGATGGGTCTCAGCAGTTGCCCCAGAACGCGCCGCGTATTCAACATCGTCCATTGTATTGTGAATGGATCGATTGCTTTTTTCCAGATTTCATGGTCCCTATTCCATGGTGGCGCGTTAAACTTTGACGTAGTCCCTGCGCTCAACATCTCCTCTCGTGTTCAAAATGGAAATCATAGATCAATTCTCGGCTGGACAGTTAGCCTATCTGGTGAAATTTTCCAATGTTTGAGCGAAGGTTTTTCCGAAATCTGAGGAGGTAGCGGGGAAATTTCTTCTTAGTTGTAGAGTACGCTTACTTGTGTGTAGGAATAAGATCACACACTTGCTTGCAGATGACCGCTCCCTGCGTGCTGTGGCCATGAACATGCCTCCTCGTCATGCCCTAGCCTATTTGGTGAAATTTTCCAATGTTTGAGCGAAGGTTTTTCCGAAATCTGAAAAGGTAGCGGGGAAATCTCTTCAATGTTGTAGAGTAAGCTTGCGTGTGTGTAGGAATAATATGACATACTTGCTTGTAGACGAGCGCTTCCGCCGTGATGTGGCTGTGAAAATGCCTCCTCGTCATGACCCTGTGAAAAGATCAGATGTTTTTGCATTTCCAGATGAACTCGCAGAGCTGAAATGTGCCCCGTTAGATTCCCCGTAGAAAATGCTATCGAATAATATGCATTACTCCTCCCAGTTGAAACTTTGGTTTTTCACCGTTTTCAGCCTTCCCCTATTGCCGATTGGGCATCATTATTCCACTATTACTGCCCCAAAATCTCAAAGTTTCATTTTTCGTCGAAACTTTGTCTATTGGGGTAATTCGATGCCCTGATTACGAATATGACATTCATTCTCGTAGTGTGGCCAAACATCACACCTCGCCCCATTTTTTGCGACATGTTCCATGTTTAGAGCAGATGTTATGTAGAAAGCTGTGAAGGCAGCGACGAATTTCCTCTACTGTCGTAGACTACGGTCACTTGTCTGTAGGAATTACATAGAAACCTTGGTGGCAGGTGAGTCTTCCTTCCGTAGTGTGACCCCAAACATCACACCTCGTCATGCCCTTGCGATATGATCAGATTTTTTTTGGTTCTCCAGATGAACATAGAAGACTGAGATGTGCACCATTCAATTATAAAAAATACTGTTAAACGGTATACAACTCACTTTCTGGAAGAACATCTATGTTTACCTGCCACTAGATCCTATTTTGTGACATTTCGCAATTTTCGAAGGGATGTTTTGAGGAAATTCGAGAAGGGAGGGACGAACTCTCTTCCCTATCGTAGAGTAAGTTTACTTGTATGTTGGAAAAAGATGATACACTCGGGCTTGAGCGAGTGTTTCTTCCCTGGTGTGGCCTCAAACATCGCTCTCCGTCATGCCCTGAAAAAACCAGATTTTTTTGGTCTTCCAGGTGGCTCTACGGAGCTGTGGTGTACACCATTCGATTCTCCATGCAAAATGCTATCGAACGATATACATCTCAGTTCCCACTTGAAACTTTCGTTTTTCACCGTTTTCGGCCTTTTCCTTATCGCCGATCGCCTTCCTCAGCCCTGGCCACCCACGTGCTATTCACGTGCGCGGTGCGTGATGACTTTCCCACGCACTTTCGACACGCATAGCGGTGTATCGATCGGGCTGCCCGCCAGCTACCGAGAAAGGCCATCGGCTGTCACGTGAGCTCTCACGCACCGCGCACTTGTGATAGACGTGGGTGGCCAGGGTGTCTGAGGAAGGTATCGGCGTATAAGGGAAAAGGCCCCCCGAAACGGTTAAACGAGAGTTCATTTCAGGACACTGAGAGAGCAATGTTTGAGGCCACACCAGGGAAGAAACACTCGCTCAAGCCCGAGTGTATCATCTTTTTCCAACATACAAGTAAACTTACTCTACGATAGGGAAGAGAGTTCGTCCCTCCCTTCTCGAATTTCCTCAAAACATCCCTTCGAAAATTGGGAAATGTCACAAAATGGATCTAGTGGTGGACAGGTAAACTAGATGTTCTCCAGAAAGTGAGTTGTATACCGTTCGACAGTATTTTTTATGGGGAATTGAATGGTGCACATCTCAGTCTTCTATGTTCATCTGGAGAACCAAAAAATCTGATCATATCGCAAGGGCATGACGAGGTGTGATGTTTGGGGTCACACTACGGAAGGAAGACTCACCTGCCACCAAGGTTTCTATGTAATTCCTACAGACAAGTGACCGTAGTCTACGACAGTAAAGGAAATTCGTCGCTGCCTTCACAGCTTTCTACATAACATCTGCTCTAAACATGGAACATGTCGCAAAAAATGGGGCGAGGTGTGATGTTTGGGGCCACACTACGAGAATGAATGTCATATTCGTAATCAGGGCATCGAATTACCCCAATAGGCAAAGTTTCGACGAAAAATGAAACTTTGAGATTTTGGGGCAGTAATAGTGGAATAATGATGCCCAATCGGCAATAGGGGAAGGCTGAAAACGGTGAAAAACCAAAGTTTCAACTGGGAGGAGTAATGCATATCATTCGGTAGAATTTTTCACGGGAATCTACCGGTGGAATTAGCTCTACAGCAAGTATGTCTAGTATTCCTACACACACGCAGGCTTACTCTACAACATTGAAGAGTTCCCCGCTACCTTTTCAGATTTCGGAAAAACCTTCGCTCAAACATTGGAAAATTTCACCAAATAGGCTAGGGCATGACGAGGAGGCATGTTCATGGCCACATCAGCAGGGAAGCGGTTCTCCTGCAGCAGTGACTGTGATTATTATCTCAAAGTAAGGGGGCGAGCGTACTTATAACTAAGAAGAAATTTCCCCGCTACCTCCTCAGATTTCGGAAAAACCTTCGCTCAAACATTGGAAAATTTCACCAGATAGGCTAACTGTCCAGCCGAGAATTGATCTATGATTTCCATTTGAACACGAGAGGAGGAGATGTTGAGCGCAGGGACTACGTATTCAACGCGTGCACCAGGATGGGACCATGAATCTGGAAAAGGAGCGGATCCATTCACAATACAATGGACGATGTTGAATACGCGGCGCGTTCTGGGGCAACTGCTGAGACCCATCTCTCTGAAGAACGATCATGATGCATAAGCGGGATTATATGCGCACCACATTCAAACAATTTTTTCTCGAGCCAAAGCTCGAGTGCATGGCGCAATCTGAAGTGGGGCTTTCCAAAAGTTTAAAAACATTCTTATAGAACTCGACGAGCTGAAATCAATGCTTTTTTCAGATTTCGAAAATCTTAATTCTGAAGCGAGTTATAACGAAAAAACGAAAAAAACGCGAATTTCGCGTTTTTCGCGTGTTTTTTTCGATTTTTTACGGCGAGTACCGTAGTTTTCCACATGGTTAGACTCGCCACAGAGAGACGAGTCCAATGGTGTAGAGCACCAATCATTTGACCCGCTTTGGGGGGAGTTATGAAGGGGCGACGCTTTGCGACGCTGCAAATCCGTCGCTCAGCGGAGAAATTTCAAAAGTTAGTGGCGGTATTGTATGCGACATTCGGAGCGCGGCCATGTGCAGAATTGCGGGCGGGATTTGCGAGGCACTAGGTTGGAGCATGGGCGCCGCCACACCCACGGAGCCCGCCCACTGTTCCACGCACTTCCAAACAACACTTGGAACCAGGGTGATAATCGTTTCGGGGAAATACCCGCCTCTTTACGACCCCCCTCCAAAACATGGACTCTGATAAATCCCCTTTTTGTCCTCTGCACATCCGGTTTCGTTTCAAAAAATGCTAGTTTCAATGTGCGAGAGGGACGCAGCGCCGCTGCCACGCAAATGCGGCTTGATCCAAATGCTAGATTCAATTCTGCTCAGATTAGGTTCTCCTTCTTTCCTTTAAAGACATTTAACCTTTGCCACATTGGCCGGAAAGTAGAACATTGAAGGAGGTACAGCCCCTACACAGTTGAACAGTCTCGCGCTCCAGTATAGCGGCGCTAACTACCCGCGATCGCGTCGCGCGCTGTGCCTAGAGCGCGCTAGTTGGAAAAATCGTCAAATGTACCCCCTATTTAAACCCTTTGCGCAGCCGTGCGTTGCTTCACTCTTTTTAAATTTTTTCGTCAATATCCATTAACACTCAAACAATTTTCACTTCTAGTAACTAGCATATTGTTTTGCGCTTGTTAATAATGTATACAGCCAGCTTTGAAACACTCAAAAATGCCAAATAAATGACGAAAAAACGGTCGCTCGAAGTGAAGTGTGAGCCCACGGGCGGGCACACGTCGTCAAGGGTCAAAGGACTATAACTTTCTTCATTGATAACCATTTCAAAAAGTGAAGGCAGCTTTTGAATGCACAAGACTTCTAGTTTCTAAATTGTGCTGAGCGTTTTTCTAAGCACGCCTATTCTCGAGAGTGGGAGACGTCGAGGAATTGTCGAGGAAATTGAAATTACATGCGAGTTCCCACTCTTTGGAAGACAGTAGCTGTCTTCATTGGCAATGCTTTGAAATCGGAGGAAAGCGTTGTAAAGTAGAAGATTTACGCTTTCTGATAGGTGCTCCAGTTGTTTCGATCGCTTTCTAGTTCGCGAGAAATCTGCGTCGAGGAAATGTCAAGGAAATTTTCGAAGCCACTTGAAAACTCTATTCACTCGCCTTAGTAGGGAACTTCTTTGAACACCTTCAAAATGCTTCTGTACACGTCAGTTCGATGGAGTAAATTGAAAATGATGCACTTGGCGCAGATCCATTCCGTTCTTGTATGCGCCATGCAGTGACCCCACTCGGAGTCATTGGGAAGGTGTTTTGTCCTAGTGACGACTTGCTTAAGCACACCAAAAGATATTTCCAGTATTAACTAATTAGATAACTTTGGTAGTCATAGTGATGTCTGATCATTCCTTTGTTCTTTTTTTTTTTTAGTCTATCAAATCGCTTCTCTTCCAACCCGTGGATGTATGATTACACGTTGTGGTTCAGATTGATGAGCAGAAGCTGCATTCCTGTTGGACTTTTTCCGAGCTTTCTTTGGCATCCCACTTAGTTCTCGAAGACATGGTATTCTAGGTAGATACTCGCTGCTGCCCTTCCCCTACGATTCTTTTGCAGGACGCGTTGCCTTCCTATCATACTGATCAACAAACCAACACTTTCCATTTGAATTTTAATTCCAGACAGGTGTAAGATATTATTTGCATTAGGCTAACTACAACACTTGTGAAACTAATGATGACAGCAAATAAGTGGCAGCAGCACCGTTGTGTCCGTTGATGAACCTTTTGATTACGACCCCCTCCCAACTCTCATCGGAGCAAATACGACCCCCTGTCGAGGATTTCCTCGACCGTTATTCACCCTGCTTGGAACACTAGATGTCAAGCCGTTGTTTGGAAGGTCGTAGAGGATATTTTGCGGATTTCGACTGCCAACTTCAACATCAAAGTCTATGTTACGGTCATTATCGGGAACTTTGCAATTCATTTAAGAAGAATAATTTTTTAAAATGGGAAAAACAAACAAAAGCAGAAATAAGCAGAAACAATAGAAAAATTAGAAGAAATCAATTTCCATTGCTGATTTTTATGGCCGTGTCGGTTGTTGGCATGGAGCCAGCAGCTGCTGTGAACACGTTCAGACACGTAATCCTCCCAGCCCTGGCTTGTAAGTAACTAACGAAGAGGAGGTCATTATTTTGGACCTTTTCGGGGTAATTCCTGCTTTTTTATTGAGGTTTGATTCAGTTAGCACCCGTCATATTTGTACAGAGAACACCCTCATTTTATCCCGGAGTTTGCCTTTAAGAAGAGAAACATAGACAGCGTAATGGCGACGCGTTCAATTGAAAGTAAAGCAAGACAAAGTCTGCTTTTTTCTGAGGTCGTTCGACCCCACCTTGCGAGAATATTCATAAAAAATTGGAGACTCTCAGGCTAGCAGTTCTTTCACTTCCGTGTGTAGCACTATCCTCGTGCCAACGAAAGGCAACCTTTTCTGAGCTCTAGCGCTCTTTCTTTAGGAAGAAATTCCACCCTAAGTGACATAATCGAGTCTGGTGTCCGGTCTTACTTCAGAACCTTATGGAATTCCATAGGAGAGCTAGCGAAGGAACCCCATGTGTAGGCAATACTTGAGATAACAGAGGTGTATGTTTGGATGAGCAAGAAATTCAGATAAAAAAGAAAAAAATTAAAATTGAAAAATACCCAAAGTGATTCACTAATTATGGGAAAACCTAGTAAGAGGTTCCTGTTATTTGTGAATTTCACAGTCATTCATGCTCACCTTGCATTCTTGAGCACAGAAAGGAAACACGTTTTTGGATCGGAACAAAAACGGTCTTGTCCTCCATTCATGATCAACGATGGCACCGTTATTTTCGGAAGAACGTAGTCACATGGAAAGCGACCTCCGCAAAATCGTACACTCTGTAATCGGCAGATATTTTCGCTTGTTCAAGAACAGGTAAACAGTGAGTTGTGTTCAAACTTTTGTGAAGTTTGCGCTATGCTATATCTACAGAGAAACTAAAAAACAAAGCACAATTCTTAGTTGTAAGCAGCAGCAGCAGAGGTTTTCAACAGCCTTCGACTATCAAACAGTTCCTTCGCAAGCAGTGAGTATAATAACGCAGTGAGCGGTCATCTGCAAGCAAGTGTGTGATCTTATTCCTACACACAAGTAAGCGTACTCTACAACTGTGAAGAAATTTCCCCGCTACCTCCTCAGATTTCGGAAAAACCTTCGCTCAAACATTGGAAAATTTCACCAAATAGGCTAACTGTCCTGCTGAAAAATGATCTATGATTTCCATTTGAACACGAGAGGAGTTTTGAGCGCAGTCATGTACATTGTTGAGTCATTTAACGCGCCGCTATGGAATAGGGACCATGAAATCTGAAAAAAAGCAATCGATCCATTCACAATACAATGGACCATGTTGAATACGCGGCGCGTTCTGGAGCAACTACTGAGACCCATCTCTCTGAAGAACGATCATGATGCATAAGCGGGATTATATGCGCAATCTGTCGTTTTCCTTTTTTTTTACGCTTTTGCATGTGATGATACAGTATGTCTGTGTATTGGTTGATCTAAGTTTGTTGCCATCACCTTTTTCTGTCTTTTTTCGCCGTTTTTTGTTTTATTATTTTTTCATGAAAAATTCTCTATCTTCGAACTACAAAACGCTTATAGAAGAACCATCTCATTTTGCCAACATGATGTCACCATTCGAGAAGCTGAAGCGCAGGTCATCAGTGATCTCAGGACTTATCGGCAAGGATTAATCAGCACAAGCCAGTCAAAAATGATGATTAAAGAATTCAAAACGCTTATTTCACCGACACAAAGCTCTGCAACTGAGCGCACTGTGGAACATCTTGGAAAATCTATATAACGAAACCAAAGCTACGTCCGACTGGATATCTCGTGGCTGATGCAGAGCAGACAGTCTCCAAAGTATCGATGAAATTTCTCGTTACCGTAGAATCGGGACCGACTAGCAGAAATCATTTATCATGTTTTTGTTAAATATCTCATTTCTGAATGAAAGTTGTTGAAAAAAGGCGCAATAATTACGCATCAACCCAATAGAATAGATCTTGTCGGTTGTTCTCCATCTTCCCACAAAGGAAGGAAGGCTGCTCAGTGCACCGTTTACCACATTTATTTCCATTTCCAACGGTTACCAGTTTAGCGAGCCATTTGCCTGAGATTTTTCTAGAATATTTGAAAAATAAAACCTTTCTCTCTGGTGCAACCTACGGTAGCCGGCTGCGGTGGATTAGCTACATAAGACCTCTTTTCTAATACGTATCCCACGAAAGCACCGTATACATCACCTATTTCCCTTTCTGAATGTTTTTTTTTCACAATGCGCTAAACCTACGTGTATATAGTCTTCGAGTATTCAAAAAAATTTCATTATTAACAAGTAACCTACTGTTGGACGACTTCGCATAGTCCTGCCCACTGCACTCGAAGGTAATCTTCTGAGTAATGAGCGAGATATGGAGCTCGAGCAGATGGCAACCAGTGGTCCTGTGTTCCGCATCCCTGAAAAGAGTTACGTTCACATTCAAAAATGTGAGGGATTGAGCGTTCAAAAAGCTGTCAAAGGAAGCAACGACTTACCGTAGAACGCAGCAGCGCCGAGTTTTGTCACGCGTGAGCCGGACGCCAGCAGAACCATTTTGATCACCTGAGTTCAAAATCATTGAAATATTTGTCATTCGAATACCTTATTACTAACAATAAGTAGGGTATAGTGGCAAGGCACGCTTACCACGCGAGCGGTCCGGGGATCAAATCCTGGGTCGTGAGTCGCCCGGGCCAACCAAGCCTTCCATCCCTCCGGGGTCGGTTAATTGGTACCAGACTTGTCTGGGAGGATAAAAACACTGACTTGTACATCGGCTGGCCCCGCAAGTCATTGTATAGGCCACATCGCATTCAAACGCCACTACGAATGTACAAATGGAAGTAGAATGCGTGCCGCATCCCAAAAAGGGATTGATCAACGGCAAATGCTTTATCCTTTTTTATTATTGTTTCTAAGAGTTGTCCTTGAGTCACAACTTCAAAGAGGTTGCAGTCCACGTGACGTGGATTTTTTTCGATCGTTTAATATTTTGTCGCGTAAATATACCAAATGTACGGTCTACGTTTCTGAGCTCTTGAGCTGCAACCGTGCAATGGCTGTTCGTCTCTTCATGACCAACCCATCACCGTGAAGGCAAGTGAGCTTGAGGTCGCAAAAATCCTTCGTATAGCATACATTATACGAAGTTATACGACCTCCATTAACTTCAGACAGAATGCAGCATCTTTCTTACATCGATTGACTTCTTGAATACGATCGGGAGGTCGTGAAGTACCATAACCGGGAGGATCGATGCAAATTATTGTGACCAAGTCCGGATCGAAGTGCTTAAGGACAGAAACTGCCAATCCTTCTTGTTAGCTTAACCTTGAAATATCGCTACTGATAATTCATGACACATGCCGCTATGTAAGATACGGGGCATCATGTATGGTGGTGGGCGTTCAGCCCGTAAAACAACCCCCTCTTTTTTTTTTTTTTTGTTACTACCAGGACCAACCATAAGGTTCAAAAGGGGGAGGAGAGACTCCAGGATTTGTGAGCAACTGTCATTTCCACAAAAGTTCGGTGCTAACTTAGTTGGGGGGGCACGCGGCGGCGCGGCAGTCTGCTCGCCTGGCATGTTCGGAAATCCGTGGGCCAGGGGGAGTGTAGGCAGTCTAGGGGGGTGGGGGGGGGGCAGTCACTTGACATGCGTGAAAAGCTGGAATGTTCGAGTTTACACTGTCTCGCTCGAGAGAGCCCAGGTGAGCAGACTGCCGCGCCGCCGCGTGCCCCCCCCCAACTAAGTTAGCACCGGTTCCTGCCCACTCCTACATAGGCTGATCCCTAGAGGATGCCCCCGTAAGTTGCGATATCGCCCGTTATTCATCATGTCAGCCAAAACTCACCGACAGCTCCACAAATGCACAACACTATCTTTGGACCACTTCCGTATCTGCAAAAGCCTATTTTAAGGCCATCTATCATCATAGTGTCCTCGATTAGCAGTGGTGATTCTTCTACCATATTTCCGCCACAGCTTCCTTCTAAAACACTGCTCAGAAAAAAAGAGCTTCAATGAGTAAAGTTTGGTGAGCATAATACGTCATTTCAATTCACGGAACAATGGGTATGGCGAGAGACTCGAAGGTGACGAGGGTAGTCGTTGAATGTCGAATGTTGGTAGCATTTATCGGAGGATTCGAGAGAACCAAATGTGCTCAGAACTGCTGAGAAGGTCGCTACTAAATCAGACTTATTCTATTCTTGGTGTCGCTTCACATGGAGCAGGTTGGAAAAGTCCGGAAAACACGATAAGAAGTGCCGCAAAAATCGCGGCTCCAAAGAGTCGTCTGCCTTTTTCTACCTTCTTTCATTAAACGAAAACAACCCGTTTCGATCGGATATCTGATGTGCAATGGAGAATGGATCCGTTGCGATATATACATAAAAGCTCGCCTAAAGCTACTTCAATCACGTCGTGGGCGTCAACAATGTTTGCAAAGTTGCAAGTGTATGGAGGAGAAGATTTTATGGAGCGTTAACGTAATATGCGGCCAGGAGCAGCTTTCGGGTCTAGCGAGCTGATGATGATAGAACAATTCCAGGAGATCTCAAGAACCGCGTAACCTTAAATGGCTCCACAGCGCATAAGGGCTGTAACGTGGAGGCTGATACTTCCCGCGTATT
The DNA here is from genome assembly GCA_036418205.1 of Ostertagia ostertagi. Classification (NCBI taxonomy): domain Eukaryota; kingdom Metazoa; phylum Nematoda; class Chromadorea; order Rhabditida; family Trichostrongylidae; genus Ostertagia; species Ostertagia ostertagi. The sequence continues at coordinate 11,181 of MU869327.1, read as the reverse complement.
CTTGCACCGATTCGCCGTAACCGCATCTGCAGAGAAAGAACCAGGCGGAATACAGGCTATGTGTCAGGAACATCTGTATTGTTATTAATTGTGTATAAAAAGACGCCATAGAAAACAAAAAATAGAGTCAGAGAAAAACCAGAACAGTAAAATACATAGTTCAAGGAAATATCATAGATCCTTAGTTATCTACTGCCGTGTTTCAACCTTCGGACAACCCTCTTTAAAAAAACAACTACACTTGAAGGAATCCTTCACGGAAAAAGCCATGACCTATTTCAGCCATAAATCGTTGGCTTGAGACTCATTATCCACCATTAGAATGAAAAGAACAGAAATATTGCTTTTGTTTTGGTGCAAAAATTCGAAAAATCGAAATGGCTGCTACGCGTTCAAATCGCCTACGGACGTTCTTTCACAAATGCTGGCGACGGGTATGCTTCCACTTGTCCTATGGACGGCGTCCACTGAAAAAAAAAAAAAAAAAAGGATTTTTCACTGCCTCTTCAACTTTCCTACATCTCATCTCGCACTTATACTCTATCTATTCTATTCGATTGATTTTGCCTACTCTCCGAAATCGCGCGCTATACGACACAACTGCTTTCCATGCCTCGCCTTTGGCTCCGCCCGAATTACCTTCGATGTCCAAGTGTGTAGTTTCTGGACGTTTGTTTCTCTTACGGAACCTAATCTTCATGCGTGAAACTTTGTGTGCTGTTTCCAGTGATCACAACTGACAAGACAGATAGGAGAATTCCGCGAAGGATTCCTTTAACATGACGGTGGAACGACCTTCGCCAGGCACCTCACCTCTAGATTTCAGTACCTTCAGCGAAGGGCGTTCAGTTGGGCTCATTTAGGTAGAAAGAAGGAGTAATGTTTTTCATGCGAACCGATAAGCGTTGTGTTTCTGTCGTGCTTTACAAATCATTTGTACTTCAGAGTCAGAAACAGCAGGAATTTCTCTAGGTACTACGGTCCTACATAATGTCATATACTAATGTCAGAAAGTTACTGCCATTCCAAATAGACATTTTAATTTTGCACTTTTCTTTCGAATACAGTGAATTTCAATGTTGCGAACTGCGGACGTGCTCGAGTCAAAAAATTATCAAAAAGAGAACTTAACTCCAGCCCTGTTTCCATAAGAAATCAGGAGTGGCAATCCTGCACTTTGCCACGGATGCCTTGTTTATTCCGGTTCGTGATTTTTCAAAAAGGCGTACGTTCCGAATTTGGAGAGAAGCTGAGCATTATTGTTCGTCAACACAACATCTCGTCTCTAGCCGTATGATCCACAATTTACTTAACAGTTTCTGCTCTAGTTGCTATGTATGGTCTGTCGGTTTATTTTAGTGAGCACATAGGCAAATTCTGCGCCTATAAGGTGTGCCGTTATTGAAAATAGGCACATTACGTCAAGAAAAAATTGCCTTAAGAAGGGCAAAATCAGCAAGGTCTGCAGCAAGTTTCGAGTCACGACTTCTTATAAATGTCCACCATTTGTTCAAAACTTCTACGGAAATTAAACAAAAGATGATTAACCATCTAGTTCTGGAGGAAAAAGTAAATTTGAAGAAAGAATGGCACCCCCTTTTTGGACAACGCGATTGTGGAAGGTTCAGAAGAGGTGCGTACATGTCACATCAATCATTTGTTTCATGGAACATAATACTGAGCCAGTTGCCGCTTTGGCTAATTTCGTCGACCGGACTTCCCGTTCAAAAGCTCAGGGAAGAACTTTCAAAAGCGCAGGAAAAAACATTTGAATACCCTAGATAGTTCTCCGCAAAAACAAACTGACAAGTTGACTAAATTCAACTGTACAAACAAAGTTACCAGAAGCTAATGGCCTGAAGAGCGCAAACTATGACAGACTATAAGCACTGCTTGTGTAATGACTAGAGTCTACGCAATTAGCAAATGAAGCGACTTCAAGAGACATCTGAAGCCTCAGCTGGCAGAATTTGTGCACCAGCCTCGACAAATACTGTTATTTTCCTCGTCATTTCTTTTACCGCCATCCATATTTTGACAGGCATCCCTTGCTGTATTCCTGGGAAGTAATGGTAAACTCAGCAGTGGTAAACATCTACCGAAACTGACGGTATAGACCTGCTTCTGTGACACGAGTAGACTTTTACCGTTTACACCCGAATACTAGAATAGACCGTTTATCGATTCACCTCAAACGGGTAACTAAACTAGGAACGAATATCTCAATGCAAAAAATAGTCAGTATCATGCAGAAATCGATAATGTATAATATCACATAAAAGACTGTTGCAAAAATCGACCACAAAGAGAAAAATGCCAAGAGGATAAAAAATCAGACGAAGATGTTCTTTTCGCATGCATCAGCCTTTTGCGTACATGATATCAGGTCGCAGAAGCTTGAAGGCGGAATCTAAGCCAGAAAGCAGTCCATTAGAATCAAGGCAGAGGTGGTCAGCGGTTCAGGATTGAAGAAGATATCAGCACAGAAACCGAGAAATGGGATTCCTCCTTTGCCCGGTGATTTCCGCATTGATGCGACTCACATTTGTATCTTCAACGGTAGCGCCCTAACTGCTAAATGGCTAGAGAACTGCAACGAGCGGTTAGCTAGTCAGTGGGCGCAACACGAGGTAGCGCCACAGATGACCATGCTAGATAGATGGCCACACAGGGATGGCCAAAAAAGAGAACCTTTGACCATGGCGCACACCATGGAACTTTTCGTCGCACAGGGTTGACGACGTCAATGGAAGTATTAACGGATAGGGTCGACATATTATAGGTGTTCCCTTGTGAACGGAAACAGGCTCTCTTTTTCAGCTGGCTCCTCCCGCCGTCTCAGAATATGACGTCATCTGCCGTCACCGTCGAGCTCAACGAGGCTTACCGTAATCGCTCCGACCTGAAGCTGCTACATAATTTCTTCAATGGATTAACTGTTGAATAGCTTCCCAGAGACATTAGCTGTGACTGTGCAAAACCGCTTTTGACCAGCGTTTCAGGACGTCGTAAATGTCTATGGTACCTCGACGACCTCGTTGAGCTCGTACCGTGAACATGTCTCCGTGGGAAAATCTTCTGATGTAAGTCGGTGTAGATTGACTATCATGTAATTTCAGAGTTCAACATAATGTGATGTTTACACATTCACGCCGATGGCCGCCCATATGGGCTGCCAACAACATGCGCTCCTGGGACGATGGCAGCCCATATGGGCTGCCAACTGATAATCGCTTGCCAGGCGCTAGGAATGGACAGATAGGTGGGCAAACCTCGTAATCGAGTGTAAAATGCTTTTAAATTCCTTCACGGGGAAAGTGAATAAATGCTCTCTTTTCGTAACCACTATTTGTCGTTCTGATCGAAATCCTACTGTTATATGTTTAGATAATCTTTACGCATTGGACATTGCAGAAATTATTTTGTGACATTCATGTTTTTGTTCATTTACAAAACAAAATCTGCGGTTATGTGGTGAGGCGGCGGCGCCCACAAAATCGCGTCCGTCCCACGCGACCGAAAAGTGGAAAAGGGGCGTCGTCGTGAATGTGTTAATAATAATTTGGGCGCAGTCGATTCGATTTCAGCAAAGTGTTTAATGATGTCTGAAATGTGGAGTGAAGTGACTTTTTTTTTGTCACCACTGTATACTTTGCTGCGAGTCGCAGTCTACAGAAGATCGCCCCAGAAAGATTTTTCGACTCAGACCCTTATAATGGAAGTCTACGTGAGTTTCCAGCTCACCCTGCTTAATTCTTTCAAGATCTCGCATCGTCGCGCTTTCGCCAACAATTTTGACCGCAAAAGAAACACATAGCGCTTCTGCGATCCGTTGAGAAGGACCGTCAGGGCCCCGCAACACATTGGCGAAAGAGTATCAACATACAGACACGGTCAGACCGTGTTCGCCGAAGCGGTTTCTCGCGAGTCGGATTTTCAAAAATTCAATTCATCAAAAAAAGTGTTGAAGGGTGAACATAGAATTTCTTTCGAGTGCTATGAATCCTTAGAAATTCAGAGATTCCAAAGAAGTAGAAGGCAAAGCATACCCAAATTTGGAGAGACCGACAAGGCAAGGAAAAACAAAGCACGAACAAATCGTTTTAGTGAAGACTTTTGACCGCAACTGTATTTCGCAAGAACAGCAAGAGTCAATCAAAAAAAACCAAACCTTTTTTATATGACTCGCCCTAATATTGAATACCAACCTCAGTTCAAATATTAGTCCTTTCAACGGAAGAGGCCCAGAATCTTTTATCTATACAACAGCTCTAAAAAATCTCGTACATATAACAGCCATAGACATCGAAAAATGGTGCCTTCGATGCACAGTCAGGTCAGGGAACGAATCTGGACTGAAATTCGTACACGTCGCCCTTGTCTTCCATACCTTTTGTTCCCAGACTAGTTCGGAAGTCTGATAAAAAAAAACACTGATATGTACCCCGCAAATCATCGAAAAGGTCATTGTGATTCTGGATGGAGTCGAGGCAGTGGAGCGTTTCAAAAAAAGCGGTCCACTGAATGAATAGGCATACAGACCGCCATTAATTACAGTTCTGTCACATCACTAAATCATTGGGAGTGAGATGGTGATTCGCCCGAAGACCTAATTTGTCCATCTAATTTACAGCGTCCGTGTCTCATTTTGAAGGAAGCTTTTTGCCTATCGTTTGCTCAACTATAAAAAGATAATTAAGAGAGGAAGAAGGCGAGAAAACAACTAAAATGAACAGTTATGCAAACACATTGTCACAAAGTCTGCTATTAGGATTGAATGATAAAAAATATTATTGATTTTACGGTTTTCAGTGCGCAGCTACTCGACCAAGAATTCAGGTTTAGAAACCCCATAAGAAGAAGAAAAATAAAGTGAACTATGATTTGTTTGTGATTGGTAACTGCTGTTTTGGCCGCAATTCGCCTTGCGAATGTTTCACAAGAATGCTGGGTTGTGAACAAAACTTTCGCCCCAGGCGGGACTAGAACCCGCACCTCTCGCTTTCCGGGCAAGTGCGCTACCAGTTACGCCGGGGCACTGATTCGACCCAACTCAGCTTTTCATGGTGGGCGCTATCGCAACATACGGGGGCATTGCGATGGCAATGCATCTAAACAGCGCAAAGCATCTCCTTTCTGTGAAAGATGGGATTCAGCCTTGTGCAGGGGAGGCGAGACTCCAGGGTGCGTGAGCACGAGTTCTTGTCTGCTCCTAGGCCTAGTCCAGAAGGAAGCACCCATATCCTGCGACAGCGGCTCATGGTGTATTTAGCTATAAGCCAAATATAATTGACCAAATTGTTTAGTGATGGTAAACACACCACAGAAAGCTGAGTTAGGATGAAACGATGTCAAGGTAGTAGCGTAATTTTTAACGAACTTGCCCGGTAAGCGAGAGATGCGGGTTCGAGTATCGCCTGGGAAATTTTGTCCACAGTCCAATATTCGTGTGAAAAGGGGGTCATTACAGTACAGGTAAGCATCGTAGGTATCTATTTATATACAAAACATAGCGAAACAGTCGGCCGAAACACCTGTGGAGGTCATGCATCATGTTCTTTTGGCATGTGTAAATTTACGTTTAACGCTTCAGTGATTAGATATCGATAGGTTTCCAATCTTTCACAAGGTCACAGCACTTTCACTTTTGCATTCCAATTTTGCACGGAGTTCGCCTGTCGCCGAAAGCAAAAGAAGTGGCAAAGATGAAGGAGTGTGCATTTGGAACATTCAGAATGTCATCGCTTCCATTTTGTTCAAACCAAGAGTTTTCCACTGTTCCTAGAATCGCAACAGGTCGAAAGCTGGGTCAACCGTATATTCGAACGAGGGGGTCGCGTTTGTTGTTGATTTTGGGAAGGACGGTGGCATTTAGGAGGTTGAGTGGGTTTAGTAATTGGTTGGGTGAGTGGCGAGGCGATTTGAATTGGTTTCTGAGGGATTTGGTGGGTAGTTGGTGACGTAGGATGGGGGTGATAGGGGTGGGGGAGAGGAAATTTGCCGGTTCATTGCACTTATAAATTCCCCGCTCGACGCCTTTTTGGGTTTTTTGGGGGAAAAGTGGGTGGGCGGAGTTGGGCTGTGTCGACTGGGTCTCAGAATCAAATACTGTAGAAACAGTCATTCTGGCGAGGGTGGTGGTCGGGGTAGGGAAGGTAGCGAGAGGGGTGGTCTATTAGGGGAGCCTCCTGAGTCTCATGGTGGTGGGAGGTCGCATCGAGACTCTGGTTGGGAGTCCATTGACGTCTCCCAATTTATTACCGAAATGTTGCCTTCGAAGGAGAGGAAGTTGTCAGCAATTAAGGAGTAATGCTGATGAACCTTCTCTCGCTTCAGTTTTCAGTTCAGAATTCAATGCAACATTCATGTCTATGCAGACTAAAAACTAATGAAAGATGAAGTGTGTGGCTCATGCTTGCGTAAAAGGGATCTGCTAATTCACACTGCTCATATGTAATGTAGTATGGTCATTAAGTTCGCTACTAAATAGATTGGATTTAGCTGTTCTAGCAGAATGACGCCACTTCCCGCGTGCACATTCCAGCGATCAAGTCTCGGATGGAATCTCTTTCAAGCCTCCTAAGCATTCCATCAATCCGCAGTCAGCCAATTTGCACCAGACTAGTCTGGGCAGGCGAAAACACTGAATTCTACGTGGACAGAATGTGCGAGCCATTCATCGCTGTTACGATATTAAACGGAAAGGGATGCATGGAGCAGCAGTAAAGGATTAATCGGCACCATCAGGAATCTTCACCAGAAAATTCATATTTTCCAACATCGGTACGTCATGTATGATCACTAGAGAGAAAGTAGAAGTTTCACGCAAGAAGATTCAGTTTCCGAAGAGAAACAAACTTACGAAAACCACACTCTGTGGACGGTCGAAGGTAGGTCGGGCGGAAACAAGGGAAAGCCAGGAAAGAAACGCGCCTTGGAGCGGGCACGTACCAAGCAACGCGTTGAAACAATCAGGTTAAAGAACCAGAATTCGAAGGACATATATAAAATGATCGATAAAATAGAATTCAGTGGAAAATAGATTTTATTGCCGTAGCTGGAAGGTCAAAAAAGGTCAAAAAAGTTTCTAGAGAAGGAGCTCTGAGAACCGAGCAGACGTTCCCGTCGCCAGCATTTGTGACAGATGCACGGCGGGAACTCGAACGCGTAGGAACTGTTTCGGACTTCACGAATTAGTTACAAAAACACTTTTAGCTTTCGTTCTTATCGTTAATGATCAGTCTTAAGCCAGTACATGGGTGAGATGTATTCATAAGTGGACAATCTCTTAAAGTTTGTTCCTTATCTTTTAGAAAGTAGGTACTGTGAGGAATTTAAATTCAATTTGAAAGGTTCGAGGAATCCTCCCCGTGCAAGAATTAAAAAGTTATACTTCGAAATCTCATTTCAACGAAGGATGATCACAAAATGTTGTTGTGGCGGACTACAGAGAGTAACATCGACAGGGAAGTGACTAATTGTGAACGATTCGATTTGCGCTTGATGGATGTTCCGATAAGCAATGTCACAGAGATCAGGCAATTGCTTCATTTTCTTTCTAATGATCAGACCCCATGGAAAAGTGTTCGAAAAAGTACCAATTTGCTCACCACGGTGCTAACATTCTAAAATTCCTGCTTTTCCAGCCTGAAGCCTGAAGTCCAGCGTGCTGCAAAACTCAGAAAATATTGAGTTGGAGCATGATATCGTGGCGCTTTTTCGAGCGTATAAATTCAAGTCTGGAATATAGAGCTCGCGAAATATATTTTCTAGCCTTTTTCACTTTTTGGGCAGCTCATTTGCGCAATATGAGGGCATGGTGAGGGAAGGGAAAAAGAATAAAATGAGCCTATACTGATCTTCGAAATTTGGTATTGATCACCTTGACTCCTTAGCAACGCTATATTCTATTCTCCCAGTGAAGCCATCGTGATAAGTCCAGCAGTAATTGCCTGACTCACATTCAGCACATCAAGATATGTCGGTTCCATTCTGTTCCGCCATGAGCACAACCTGACCTTCCTTCTTCCCAAGGAGCTAATCTGCGTCCGAGCGCGCTGAACCATCACCAAGATCATTCATTGTCAGGGATGGAACGTTACTGATGGATGGCTGTCTCGTTTTGGGCACGAGACGCACAGTGAGACCTAAATCCTCTGAAGTAAAGCAAATGCAAACGCGCAGGTGATATTTTTGATGGAACGCCTATCATCGCTTGGAACGAACCGTAATCCATAGCTGACGGCTGCGACACCGAATGGTGCACCAAAGAAGCGCTCTCTTACCCGTACATCCGTTCGCTGTTGGAGCGTGCTCCTGAGAGGAGGGTATTTATACCGAATGCTAGCAGCTCTGATTCCAGAAAATCTCGAAGACCGGGAAATGGGAATAGAGGTTGCTGAATGATGGATAGTTACATATTGATGGTGGGCGTGGAGCGCGCAGAAGAAGGCGGAGTCAGCCACGAAGCTTCATATTTCGCTTCGGAGAGGTACCAGGAAGCGGGAAAAAGGGTGTAGAGGCTGTCGAAGGGGAAGAATTCACGTGCTATTGGTGGATGGAGAGTACATTGAGGTGAGCGGATTTCGCCACGAAATATTATAACTCGCTTCCAAAAGTTAGAGAAGGAGGCAAGGCCAAGTGCTTATGGTGGGCGTGGCGTGCAAAAGTGTGTGGAGTACGCTACTTACCCCTAACACTTATAGCTCGATTCCAACGTCTCGGAAACCGGGAAGAGTGCATAAAGATTGGAGTGTAAAAGGAAATGAGTTCAATGCTATTAGTGGGTGGGCGTGCGCCAAAGTGGGTGGAGTTTGCCAGGGAAGGCATAAAAATATAGATGGCTCTGTTTTACACCAGTGCAGTCCCGTGTGACTCACGCAAATGCGTGCGCAGCCAAACTGATGCATGCATAATTAACAAGGCTGTTTCACAGCCAAATGGTCGGGCGCTTGTAGAAATGACGACATTGAAGAAGCACAACAATAGGGGAGTTCAGCACAAAGAAAGCGAAAGGGAACCGGTTGGATAGTATCGTGGAACAACAACTGTTGAAGGAACTAGAGTGTAAAAGGTACACACGTGATGAGACCCTATCGAACATTTTTACCACGTAGAAGGCGAAGGGAAAGGGTAAAAAAGAAAGGCACGGATGGGATGATCACAACTAAAAGTGGCTGCAGTTAAGGTTTAAACTTAAAGGGAAATCACAAAAAATGATTCACCCGGCTTGAGTGAATTGTCTGAAAATAATGGAGAGCAAAAAACAAATCAATGAAATTCAATGGAAATGTGAACATGCCTTACCCTTCCCCCGCATTCCACAAGGTCACTATGAGAGCGACAAATGTGAAAAGGAACATAAAGACGAAAAATAATGGCATGAAAACTGATTTAGATGTCGCCACAGTGAAAACTACTACACAACAGCTTTTGATCAGATAAAATCACGAATTGGACAACCTTCAAAACCAGCGCTTTGGC
>MU869326.1:3521-30671 GCA_036418205.1 Ostertagia ostertagi | reverse complement strand
GACAGGTTTTCGCACTCAGTTTTCACCCCGAATAATGCTGTGCATTCTTGGTGTGAACATACTGAAAGAATTTACTCCTTTCCCAAACCCCCGTAAAGGACAATTAAACTACCGCATTTTATATACGATTGAATTAAGTTAACCTATTTACTTATTACAAACTTAAAAATTCTTTGGTTTTATCCTGATCAAAAATATCTTCTCGCGGCTTCTTATGGTTGCTCGACCTTTTCAATTTTATTCGAGGGGGGAAGGGTGTTTCAAAAAGTTGTTTAGTCTCGCATGTGCCCTAAAACAATAAAGAATAGAGGTTTCAAAGGCTGTAAATGATGCAAAAATCTTGAATCGAATTTCACGACCAAAGAGTTCATGGATGTAAAATAATAACAGTACGAAGTCCAAGTTTGAAGTGGGAATTCATTGTCAAGACCAAATGCGCATGCAAAAGCTTGCATGGTTTTGTGGGAAGTCGGAAGCGTGGCGTATCCCATTAACATCATCTTTAATTACCTTTTTCCCATGAATACTGAACTATTTTGATCATCCAAAATCAATTAAACACACCTGGAGAGCAGAGATAAAGCGACCAATCCCTCCAGATCAAGCCCTCTTGGATGCGCCACGCAATCGAATCCTTTTCTGAATCGTGCAAGCATCACTCTTGCAACGAACTGTGACGCCAGCCACTTTAATTTTGATGTTTTTGCTACCCTAACCGATTTTTTGCCAATTGGGGGATTTAACATAGCGATTTAAAACTTGCCTGGTTGGGTGGGGATTTGATCCAATGGGCTATACAGGTTCAACGCCACGCCTTCAGCCAAAGGGCTATTTGCTTTTGTTCTAATCGTATTTGAAGAATAAAAATATAATGCTCATCCGTACGTAGCTTTAATGGCTAAATTGTTCTTTTGAAGCTAGTATGGTTCTATGCGGATGCGGAATGCGCCATGCATCCCACTGCAACGGAGCATTTGCATGCCTGTTTGCTTCTATAATGCCCGTGATGTTAATAATCTCACTAATCGGTACTTGATACATAGGAATGGCTCTTTAGTGCCCCCCCCCAAAGTTGCTGAACGAGCTTTCATTTCAGATATCACTTATTTTAGGAAAAAGTGGATGCTCGCCTTGCAACAGCCGTTCGCCGATTTCCATGGACATTCCATTATTCGCAAGGAAAAGGCTCGATCACCTCCGGTAAGTTCGACAAATCAAAGCTTTTTTACCCACCGGTGCCAAGGCAAGTTGCGCCATTGACCGGAAATTGTGCCGCAATCATATCTTATCGATGGATTTGAAGGGAAACTCCGCCCCTTGCTCCTGGGATTTTTTATTCCTCCAGAAAACCCTCCTATGGGATTACATCAGCTATCTCATCTTCAGAACCCCCTCTGGAATTTAAGATTTAAGTCCTTATGGTTAACACGAAATTGGCTCGCGGCCAATGTAGTTCCACGATTCAATAAAAAGCCGTTTACAGTACCCCAAAGGACGTGTCAAGGACAACCTTGGCACCGAGCCATCTCCCTAGACCTTTGGCCGCACCCGAACGCACGTAGATCCCGCCGACCCCGACAGTTCCCCTCGCAATCAACGCGTCTCGCCCCCGTCACCGCTAGGGCGAGAGGCGGGGCTTGGCGAGCTGCCAGACTGGCAGCGCCGACCGCCTGACCTCACCGTCTGACCACTCTGCGTTCTCGCTCTCATCGACGTCTTTATTGTTGAAAGTCGTCTGGACTCTCTGCTGTTAAGCGTGCTCTCGTTTTGCCTTGCAGTCTGCGTGCAAGATATCGCACACTATTTCGCCGTTGTCGTGTTCTCTGCAGCGTTCTACACCCTCGCCGGCTAGCGCTCACGGGGTTCGTTGGCGCGTTGCCAGCGAATCTCGTCGTCGTCCGTCTGCTACGTTGCCTCTTCCATTTCCCCCGGGGAGGTTACTATTCGTACTTGTTCTTTGTTTAAAGGGACTTATCACGTAGTCCATCACCGTTCTTCTGCATGTGTACTGTCGTCATTCTGCTATGGTTGCACTTTTGTTATTTTTTGAGGGCGTTGACATGGATGCCTAGTATTTTTACATTTCGTTGAAGTATTTGATATCAAAATAGTACTGCAACGGTCCTTGTTCTTTTTTAAAGGATGCAATACCACATTTTGACAAAGATATCATGCGAAGTAATAGTTGGTCATATTCGAAGTGTAGCAATTCTATGGCTTCCTCCTGCAATTTCCCACTTCCTTGTAAACCTAGGAGGGGGTATAGGGCCACAGTACTGCTCATGTGAAGGTCCTGCGAGGATTTTGCTGCTTTCTACCGTGCCGAGTTTGTCGTCGAAGACTTCACCCGCAGAGGGTTGCGGCTTGTCGTATCGATTGATTGGCCGCGTCGTTAATCATTGTGTTCGGACGCAGTCGGCTAAAAAGCGAGCAGTTGCCGCAGGCCGGCTTGTCCTGTCTCTGCTAAACCCATCCTTGACGTCACACAGTCCGTTTATGATCTGCTGAAACTTCTTCTCAACGCTGATTATGTTTTTGAAAGGTTACTCGATGTGGTTAGCTGGACGGGTCATCGTGGCAGTTACTGATAAGATTAGGCGTTGGTACCTCTTCTGCTGCGCTCTTTTTCCCCTTCATTTCTCATGTTTTTCTTGCCATTTATTAATGTGAGTATTATGGATGTCACTGTGGAATACATGTCGATATTTCTTGACATTTATCGCTTTGAACTTCCGGGATATATTTTTACGGTTATTCAATTCGTTAAAACTAGAAACTTTCACTCGCGCTACATCGGCGCTATCGCAGTATACAGGGGCATTGTCATAACAATGCATTCAAATCCGCGCATGTCATCTTTTTTGTTAAAAACGGGACTAAGCTTTAGGTAGTGATGGGGGCTCCAAGGTGCGTGAGCCATTTTTGTTTCCCCGGAGCTCCTGCTTCCTTTTAGGTTTAGTCCTAGAGGAAGCCCCTGTATACGATAGCGCCGCAACATCTGTTCCAAATTGCTCAGTAAATCATCGGTCTGGTTCTAAGTTATGGATCTGGCTGGACCGCGTTCATACTTAGCGTTTTGGGAGGAGTGATGAAATCGCGGAAGTGGTTACATAAGTATCGATTGATTTGACTGCGCTCAGCAGAAAATTTCATGGGGTTTCTAATCTTTTTCGGAGTCTATTTCAGTAAATTGGCAGGGTTTAGAACGCCCAACGTGTTTGAAAGCACGGATAGCATGTCCTCTTAGTCTTATGGTTTAGGACTAAGCCTCAGAAGAAAGAGAAAACCCGGTTCGGGTGAGCAATCCTCGTTGCTCTGGAACTTCACCTTCTAAGCTCTTAGTACTATGCTTATAGGTAAATATTACTTTTCATAGACTTTTATGTCATAAAACACATTCATTACATAAAAGCTAAAGAAAAACAGCGTAGGAAAAAAATGATAGCAGTTCGTAATTTTGAAGGGCTCTTTGACCCAAACTCTGCACCGCGATGCCTTTACTGGAGCAGACCTTCGCTTTTGCCATTTCTCGATTGCGCATAATCTGCGATTCTACGAAGACGCTGCTACGAACATGAGAAACCACTGATAGCATGTCCTCTTAGTTCTAATTTTTTCGGAAGTCATTCTGTTAACATTGGCAGGGTTTAGAACGCCCAACGTATTTGAAAGCACGTATAGCATGTCCTCTTAGTTTTATGGTTTAGGACTAAGCCTCAGAAGAAAGAGAAAATTCGGGTGGGAGCAATCCTTCGTGTCTCGCGGAATTCGCTCCCTTCATTGTCTAGTACGAAGCTGAGTAAGATTTTCACAACTTTAAATAACTTAGAAATTTTTCGATGAGCAATAACAAGGATGCTGTTATTTCAAACATCTTTTGATGCAGGAACTTCCTTTAGACATTTCCATCCCCTATTTTGCTGACGCGGTCTATGTTTATTTGTCTACGTAATTTCGATAGAGGAAGTGACTCAGTGGCAAGAGACGTTTTTTATGCATAGAGATTGTTATCTAACTTTTTTGGGAGAGAAAACATGCGCTCTGTATGGAATTGGGCCCAATGGTTTTGGTCACCACCGTTCATTTAATCGTTTCTCTTTTTTTTTCTGACAAAAAGGTTCCTATGACGACTAAAAAGTGCTTGCTAGTGATTCTTTCAATTCGGTTTGTGACCGACCCGAACCAAGGTTTCTGCTTTACTAACGCTCAAAATGTAGTTACTAGGCTACCAGGAAGTGCAGCAGGCACAGGAATTCGTAAACATCTGCAATTTCCGCAGTCTTCCAGTCGTGTTCAGTTATGGAGACCAGTTGAATGGCGACGTTCTTTCAATCATGGAGGCGACGGCCGGCCACTATGATGACTCACGAAGTTGGCTGGCAGCTTTGTCGACGACATTTTGAGTCTGTTCTTTCAGTCGACGACTTCCAAGCCCCTTATCATTCCTGGCCCTCAATTTTGCATAGGGTTGTCGAGACATTCTTATCGCGTTCCCGAGCCTTTGTTCCATCAAAGGACATTGGGTTGCGATTGTGTCGTCCCGCGTGCTCGCCGAAGAACTCGAATGATCAGCTGCGTCCTGCAGTGCTGATGCAAACGGCACATTATTTGTTGTTGACAGTCGGCTAGTCGATTGGTCGATCGGTTGGTGGTAGCGGGTGGTGGTTTGAGTGGGGCGAAGCATGTGCGCAACACGTGTTGTGTGTTGGTTTGTACCAGCCGCAGCAGTTCGCTGCGTTTGAGCGTTGCCGCCAAGCCCCACCGACCGAGCGCACGCCAGGTTTCCCTGACCGACGGCGACTGAAACGAGGTCGACTGGCCCATAGACCATACCGATCGCCCGAACTTATTAGCATGGCTAATCGAAAAATTAGCATTTGTCTCTGTCATGCGTCTAGTGTAGTGAACAGGAACCTTGATTCCAAATGCCTGACCTCTTGGATTTTTTATTTTTAATGCCCAATATCTTTGGGATTGGCTTGGGGTCGTATCCTATCCTCCCTCAGGTTAGGGAAGGAAAAATCCTTACAAATTTAACTTGATTTCCCAACCAAAATTGTACTAAAAATGGCCTACTCGTAATGTTTGTATGTGTGTAAATGCAGACTGTGCTGAAAAGAAAACTATACAGTTGAAAACAAAATTGCGGACTCTTGTCTTCTAGCCAGGGGAAGGATAGGATACGGCCCTTGGGCAGGAGGTTAAGCGCTCAAGTTGAATTCCTCTATTCCATACGCTCTGGAATTCATGAAACTGCTTGACATCTGTGATGGACTTCGGGTGCGTGGCTCAACTGGTATAGATTAGCTAACCTCGTGTGTCATCCTCCGGTAGACGGAAACATAGGTATTAACGAGGAGTTGGTTCGGCTTCATTTCCTAGACAGTTGCGTAGAAAAAGCAGAGGAATGTGAAATTCTAATACGACAACCCGAGTTTTCTCACGTGGTAAGCGACTCCCCCTCTCCCTCTCCTTCGTAAGGGTGCTAGCACGTGAGTTCTCTTCGTCACATGTGTTTTCCCGAACGGTCTTCTTCAATTGTATCCGCTGACAAATTCAGTTCTTTCTTCGAGTCACAACCTCCTTTGGTTCTCTTTTTGATGATTTTTCTTATTTCACGAATTTGCTACTAACCCTTGCAGTGAAATCTTCTTGGTTTCTGGTCCTGTTTCTCGAACTTCGCCTAGTTGCCTCAACTCTTGCGTTGGTTTTTTTTTCGGTAGGCAGCTTTATTTTATGAACCATAGCCATTTTCGAATGCATGGCGCTTCCTGTTGATTATGTGTCGGTGAACGTCTACCGGCTGATTTTTCTTCTTTCAAGTTCGAAAAATATTTGTAGGGCGTCGGAACATTACCCTGAGTTGAGCATTTGAAGTTGAGCTTGTGTCTTCACGAACAAATTTATTAGATCTTCAGGAGGGAGGGAGGGGGAAAGGTAGAGCTTGACTCGAAGATGATGCGATTATAAGTGGAACTGGCGTCATTGTAAGAAGAAAAATTGCTTCTGAGTCAGTGAGTAAGACCGGAAGCACTCGTCTAATTGGCGCGAACAGGTCGACTCTGGCATCAGTGCACCCCTGTTCATCCATATGATGACCTTGATTAGTCATTTCCTATCCTGTCAGAGGGAAACAAATGAAGGGATCCACCTTGTGCAGCGATTTGTGGATTTGCAGCGATGTCGTGCGTGACCTTATCACGTCGCATTTGGATCGTTCCAAGTTTTGCAGTCGAGAAAAACGCCCGACGCACATACCGCTCGACCTGCATTGGCCTCGTACTGAGTCGGCGTATTTTAGAGGTGAATTGCACGCGGTTATTCGAAGAACTTGTACGCGTTCTCATTCTTTGCATTCGTTACAGTTCGTAGACATTTTGAGCACATATTGAGGACAATAAACTGTTTTGACTTTTATCGTCCATATTCCGTGTACTGTACTTTGTGCGAAATGTATCTGTACTCAGAGAGGTGCCCAGCAGTTCTCAAGTATTTGTCTTTGACTCAATGACTCCCGAGTCGTGTTGAGTAGAATAGAAGCACATGAGGGAGACGTATTTTAATTGCCTTGGGATTTCGTCACAGCTGAGCATGAGTCACTCGCTCTTACCCGCTTTATAAGCTTGGTAGTGCTTCCCTCTTAAGTCTTCAATGTTGTTGTGTTCACTTATAGTCTATAACAAGATATTGGCCGAACTACTTGAAGTCCGGGTTATACCTTGGGGTTTTCGGTGCTTGCTAGCGTTTGAATATTTCTTAGCTATAATGAGGCGTTCATGTTCCAGTCGTCATTCTCGAGGAAATAGGTTAGTAAGCATCTTTGTTGGATTCGCCACGCATTATACTTCTACTCGGAGTTGCAATAGTATTTGAAAGCGTTTTGGTCTCAATTTATTGCCATCCGGTGTAGGAGTCAATGATTTAAATCTCTTGACGATACCTATCTGAAATCAACTAGCCTACCCGTAACAAATGGAAGGTCATGTTGCTGGCTTGGCATGCTTCAATCGGTTTTAACCCCTCGGTCGTGCGTGTGATAAATGGTTCCAAATTCATTGTGCCACCTCTCTCCAGTTGACCTGTTGAAATTCATAAATTTCTAACTTTGATTTCGATTCTGCAAGCTCATTTCCTATGATGTTATTTCCTATATCAGTAATGGTTGTCAAAAACTCCCCTTAGGGATCACCTGGTTTCTCCTAAACGCAGTTTTTCACTAGCACAGGTGTCTATCCAACATCCATAAATTGTTGGATGAAACATCGTGTAATCGTTAAATAGTTCACGATGGACGTCTTGAAGTCATTCGTACGTAGTTTCAGTCGTCCTATTGTACCGATGATACTCAGAAGTTGTAACAACGGGCGCTGACGCCCAGGATTTCAAGCAGTAAATTTTTATTGGTCAATGCCATGAAATAGCTGTCTCGAACATCGGCCAGCCTTACCAACTTCCACTGTCAATAAGAGACGAAAAACGTGAAGGACAAAATGCTTCTTATAATACTTATAATTACGAGCCAGCACTGAATGTCTATAGCATTTTGAATGGAATTCGATTGCTGACCGCTTTATTTTATTAATAGATGAAGTTCTCTTGGCAATGTCCGTTTTTGTACGGCTTCCTGCTCTTTGCTATTCATTCTCGTTCTTTTAGTCTAATTATATCCAGAGGTACAGGCCTTCGCATTCATCTACGGATCAAACTTTTCCCACAGATAGCAGGCGGAGAAGGGTCAGACAAATCAAGGTGGTAATCTTGTGGTAGTCTCATTGCTATGATTGCTTATTGTGGATTAGTCGGCTACGATGGAGAACATTGGTCTCGATGAATTCGCCGCGATCATGTTTGCGAGGGGCGATGGCTGGCGGTGGCGGCGGCGACCTCTAGTCACTTCCTATTTCGACCAACGTTGGCGACGATCTTTTTCATGTCGTCGCGATTTTTGCCGTCACTGTCGTGCGCGCGTTCGACGACGACTTCTCAGTTATTGAGGGCATTCTTCTCAGCGAGCGACAAAAAGTACATTGGCCCATATACCACTTTTTAATCGTTTCCAGCCAACATCGAATACATTGTACTGTACAAGATCTCTTTCTAATTCTAAATGCTTATGCATACAAGCTCGGTGAAAACTCGCTTAACCATTCCTTTCGGGAATGGCTGCTATTTTGATTTATTGTTGAAAAAATGTGAATCGCATTAAAAACCATTTGCTCATTTTTTATTATTTCCGAAAGACTGGTGTTGATTTCAGATTCTAGCGACCGGGTCTGATCAGAAGAGGTTGTTGCCATTGCATCGAGTCTCCTCGGTTCCACTGCATTCTCCTCTCAGGTGTGTATTTCCTCGTGTCTGTAGGTGTTTTTCCTAATTCGCTGTCTGTTCCGGTGTGCCTCTCTCTTCCACCACCGATTACTCTCGTTCTCTGCGCTCCTCGGATCACGCGCCTCAGCACCGACAACCTACTGACCCCTTCGATGTGACTTGTGCAAGCTGATTTGAATCGGTTCTACGCATGCGTCAGAGTGCACAGTCTTAAATTGAAGCTTAAATAACAGCCATGAATTTCTCGAGAGTGTTTTTTTTCCTTAAATCCATGCCCGAAACCTACTTAATCATTCAAATAAGGCGCGCAGTGTGCCAGTTGCGCACCTCGCGACCCAATTTTCAAATCTAGAGTAGCCATCTTTTCCGGAGAAAACCACAATCTCAGCGTTGTATGTCTTTAAAAAAAACTCAACGTATTCATAGACTTCTATCTTCTCATTGGCTGTATATTCAATTTTAACTGATATTCATCGGTTTTTTTTCTGTGTTTTACTAACCAAGCTTCATATGTTTTAGTCGGAGGTGTGACGGCGTGGTGGTGCGAGACATGTCCCCTGGACAAAATCCACAACAACAGTACGGAAACAATAGTTATAATAACAGTATGGCACAAAACGGACAAGCACCACCATCCAGAAATATGTTCCAGCAATATGTGAGTGTTTTCAATTACATTGTTTTTGGTTTTAATTTTTTTCCCGAATATTTTTTCGTTCAAGTTCAGCTTTTTTGAATTTTTTGGTTGTTTAGAGTTCAGGACGACCATCAGCAGGAAACAACAACATGTTCAGCGGTGGTATGCGGATGAGCGGTGTCGATTCTCGAACGTCGTATGCGGCGCCACCAAGAGATGACACGCCACTGCAAGATGGAACACCGCTAAGTTCGGTGAGTTTTGGTTTAAAATAGTTCGATTTTCATTCTTCCCCCCATACCACTAAGAATCTAGTGAATTTGATTTTGTTGTGGTCTGTTGTAGTTGAATCAAAACCATATGCTTGTGTTATGACAGCACTAATGATTATAACTTGAGAAAGATGAGGGAAAAGAGTGATATTCCAGACGAACCTTTATATACGTGGCCTTAGTCCAAGCACAACTGATGAAGACCTGCGAAAAATGTGCGCTCAGTACGGAACGATTACATCTACAAAGGTAAGTATGAACGTATATCACATTTAACTGCAGATTTTATTTTCAATCTTACTGTATCCAAACGTTATACGAACACCATGCGAGTGTTTTACATTACGGTCCCATTTTGTCTTTGTTACAATCCGCAATTTCTGAAACAATGGTACTGGATAGGCGGTCAAAGTTCAGGGATAATTTGGATTTTGCTTTTTTCTTGTTTTTATCAGCTCATTGAAATTTCTACAGGCTGCTTTTTCTGAACTTTGGCAGTAGTGAAACTGCAATAGTAATAAAGATTATACGTTCCCATATTGTATCACTTGACGAGCTTTTGTTCCTGCCTTCAACATTTCACGGCAAAACTCAAAGAAAGACGCATATCCTGGAGTATTGAGTCCATTTACTAAGTCGTTCTCTTGGCAGGCAATAATGGATAAAGCTCTAAATCAGTGCAAAGGGTATGGTTTCGTCGATTTCGAAAGTCGTGAAGCCGCTTCACGAGCAGTGGAAATGCTCACCAAAAATGGAATTCAAGCGCAGATGGCGAAGGTAATTATTGAGCATCCATTCTTTTTCGTGTGCAGTGTGATTGCATTGGTTTTCTACGTGATAGTGCTTTCATCTCATTTTGCGTTTAAGCAGCTTCAGCAGCAAGAACAAGATCCAACGAACCTCTATATTGCGAATCTACCGTCAAATTTCAACGAACAAATGCTTGAGAACGCGCTTAGCCCATATGGAATGGTGATATCGACGAGGATTCTACGGAATGCTGACGGGAATTCCCGTGGTGTTGGATTTGCCAGAATGGATTCTAAGGCAAGTTCATTCGCACATTTCCTTCCCGTTTATGTTTCATTTTCTTATTAGCATTATTTCACGGAATTCTTTAGGAAAAGTGCGAAGAGATCATTGCCGCGTTGAATGGCAAGCTGATCGAAGGCATGGATCCAAATGCAACGCCGCTACTAGTGAAGCAAGCCGACACTGGCAGGAAGAACACTCGTAAAAGAAGCGATATGGGATTCGAGTTGGGGATCTATCCGAGTCAGGTAGGGAGAGTTACCATTTCACTACCACTGTTAAGGTAAATGTTTGCTCCTTGTAGCCTTTCACAATGACCGCACCGCACGACTACATGAGAAACATGGGTGGAATGCCACAGATGTATCCAACACCATACGTAAACTACAGCATGGGCTATCCACAGCAGGTCACAGGATACACACGTGAGTCTTTTTAGTCCCTGGTCTCAGTTGAGAAACGAATGTGACTTGAAGCTCACTAGCCAGTTTGATTGCTTCTTCTACCATCGTAGCCTAAGCTTTTTAGTTAGAACCAGTCTAAGACGAGGGAGTGAATTGAAACTTGTTAGTAGTCACCTGGTGGGATTCAGTATTGGGTAATATAAACACTTAGCATTTTTTTGTATACAAGGGTGTTGGTATGAGAGGTGAATCCTTGTCTTCACATCTCTTAGCTGTATTACATTCGTCTTGCTTTGTTTTTCTTTTATGTCCTTTTTATCTAATCACTTGGAATGTTCTCGTGTGTTGATACGTGGAATTCTAGCCTATGATGTGAACGCGATGACTAGCCAAATGGGTGGAATGCAAATAGGAGGAGGAGCTCCGCCGTCAGCTCAGGATAACGGTGGATTGTACATGCTCCCGCAACAGGGATACTATGTGAATAGAAAGGTAAGCATATTCCCAATTCAATTTCTCATATCGAATCCCCCTTTCCTAATGCTGAGCTCGATCCAAAACTAAGGATTCACTCACTGATTGGTTTTGATTCGAGTTTTAAGGTTTATATTTAGCAATATAATGGAGCAGGCCAGTACGATGTAATGCAAGGCCCATCTGGCAATGGAAATGGTCAGATGACAGCTATGGGACACGTGGGACAATACGCTCAACCATGTGACGAGGACCCGTACAGAAAGATGAACGGCGGTCAGGTGAGCGTCATTTTCGAAGAATTGCTGCTTTTTGGTTGCGATAACAAGGGCAACGTTGTCCGTGAATAGCAGGCATTCTTGCAATAAGAAAGTGTCTGTAAGGTGATGAATAAGTGGAACGTTTTATTGATTAGTGGCTAACATTCTTGAGAATTCGAAGTAATGGTATAGTTTCTGAGTTTTGATTACTGGTTTTCTCCCGTTTTCGGGGTAGTGCTCTTATTTTTGTGAATTCCGCTGTTATGCATTTTTCTTTTCTATGAAGTTTAAGCAGTAGGGATCTGAATGATAAGTTCCAACATGGTCTTTCATGAGTGGGAGTGTCGAATTTTTTCAACCCTCCACTTGATAGGTTTACGGACTACTTGATTTTTCCTCAATGGTGGCTAGAGCACAGATAGAGAATGCCCTAGGACTAAGCCTTGAGAGGAGAGGGACCCGCTAGAGAGCGCAGAGGAGGTAAAGGGCTGAGTTCAAGTAGTCCGTCAGCCCTTCATGGTCCACGTTAAGCCAATAAGCTCTTTTTATGGGAAGGAATCTGTTTTTCTAGTGTGTATTTGTGTAGAATTTTTTCTTTGACCTACCCATCCAGGCAGCATTCAGCAATCCTGAATTTCCAGAGAACTTTGAAGTGAAAAACAGTTTCTTACTATTTCAAACATTGCTCCTGAGCGAAACTTTAGGAGCAAGGAATAGTAGGCCAAGGACATGGATAGGAAGGAATTTTTAGATATTCAGGTGGGTTTCGAGCTCGATTTTCAATAGTGGTTTTTTCAGGGACAGCTCCAGTAACTGGCATGTTTGCCTGCTGTTGACTGCTAATTTCTCGATGGTCTCATCGCCAATGTATTCATCGTATCGTATAGGAATTGATGGTTTTGTCATCCAGAGCATTATCTCGTGTTGTGGTTCTCGGCCTTCGGAATAGACACTTGAAAAATCAGCTCATATTTATCCATGTTGGTAGCGGTTGCGCGTGTGCTAGAGCTTCGTCGCTCACCGTGTTGCGTTGTTTTTGTCCATATGTGCTGCGCGCCACTCATCATGTCCCGATAAACGCATATTTAACCGATTTCATGTCTATACTAACTTGTTGGCAAATATCTGCTGTTTGCTGTTCTTTTGTTTCTTCTCGCAGCAATCGCTCGCGATCCTTCTAATTCTTCAACTATTACCGTCCTTGTTCATCACAACTGGTGTAGTGGGCCTAGCTCAGCAGAGAGTATAAATCCTCAAAAGGGGGATTAATCTAAGCAAGAGTGTTCGACGCAGTTCGCCGACACTGACTGTGTCATCAACTGTATAGATTGTTGTTCCATACATACTTTTACTTGAATTACATACTTTTTACTTTGAATTCGTCTTATTGTGGAGTGTTACCTACTTTGTACACCTTCGTCACTGATCATAGTTTTGTGTCGTTCGTTGTGTTCCATACTCATCTTGTGTGTTTCCTTTGTATGTTTCCAGCACCTCAATCTCCTCATAGTTACACAAAGACATGCGCCCGGGTTGAACTCTGCGCCCTGTCATGACACATTCGAAGACCCCGGCGTAATGTTGGCACCACGTTTCCTATAAATGCCGTCTTTGTCATGGTTTGTTTTCGTCTGTTTTATCAGATTTCATTTCTTTTTCTTCTCTTGTCTGAAGTGTTCCCCGTTCTCTTTTGTCACATTTTAGCCCTCAAATTGCACAACATGATTACGCGCTGTTTTCCCTCGTTTTATTGTCCTCCATGTTGCGGAGCAATTGTACACTTCCCTTGCCTCGTTGTGCCTTGGCTCTTACAATTTCGCTCTCTGTTTGAATAATAAGTTCTGTTCGGGAAGTATTCTATGATGACCGCCTATTGTCTTATAATGTAGTTCACATCCGTCATGTTTATACCATACCTACACAGAGTTCTCAAAATGATTTCATATGTTGTAAATAAAGACAAGAAATAAAGCATGAACGGAAGTTGGGATTGATCTGCGATCTACTCTATTTTACACAGTGTTTGTAGCAGCGATCTTTGTGGGCTCAGTGGTCACCCAAAAATTGCGGAAATGGAATTGGCACCAGGATGAAAATCGGTCGAGGATTCGTCGACGATTTGTCGATGATTTTCGCCTGTCCAGTCACGCTCTCCCTGCGGACATTCACTCGCCCGCGCGAGCAGTCTGTGCTCTCCGATTGTGTATTCGCTCTCGACGCTATTCTCACACACTACAGTGCCAAGGATTACATGGATCGTTACTCACCTTGATTGGCACTGCTATCCGAAATTTGCAAAAACAGTGTAGTACATTGGTACTATCAACAAATACGGAATGTTTGTATGTCGGTTGCACTGCTCTTGGCGTTTTGCCAAGTTTTTTGGGGTCAGTTTGAACCCTTATTCCTGATGGCTGCCCGGGGCCAGTGCTGTCTCACATTTGTTTTCATGCTTTTTTCCCTTGGGTGGGCTATCTTGAAGATGGAAGTCTCCCGCTCCTACACGAGTTTCAGGAGTTAGATGGTTTAACCCCTTGCAAGATATTTAGCAAAAAAAAATTCCCGACTCCTTACAATTATGTGGAATGGAGGGGCTCGTTGTGGACATCGACTACGCGCGCACGACCAGCCAACAAATCCTGGAATAAATCATCTGTCCCAGAGTCTCTCACCTAGAAAACCACCATCCCTTCGGCCATGGTTACTTAGTATCTAACTCGCCAGGAAGAGGATGTGCGCAGGCTGGTCCGACTAAGTTTTCGTATAAACCTAGTCGAGTTTATTTGCTCACGATTCTGGAAAGAAATTAGTAATGATGTTGCTGCTTTACCAAGATATCGGGTGTGGAACTTGAGAATCCTGCTCTTGTTGTTTGGTCGCTACAAGCTGTTACCAATGTAAAGGTCGCTCAAATCCGTTGCTGTCCTCCCGTAGCCTCCCACACCCACTGAACACCCTGTAAGATTCATCTACTGAGATGAAGCAGAACGTGGTCATTTCAAATGTCTGCGAAGTAGAGGTTCAAGTTTGTTGGAGAAGGGCTTTTTTGATTCAAGAAATGCTCCTTCATGTCTCAGAGACGACTTTATATAATTAGGAAGCCCAAGTATTTTTTTCTGAATTGGAATCGTCCTGAAAAAGTTGGTCAGAAAAATTAGGGGTCAAGCGCCACCCGCTCACTTGCCAATCCTCAAATTAGCACTACTCTCTATCTTTCATTCCAGTATTCCAATCTTCGCAAGAGGCCGCCAGATGGGTGAAGAGATCTACACAACTGGTGAGAGCGAATAGCCTGGTTTTAATATTTCGAACTCCCTTGATCGCCAAGTCTTTCCTCTCCAAAAGATTCCTTATTAGTCCTTTTCCATACGGAGCTGAGAATAAACTATATCTTCAGCTTCCGTTTATATCGGATCGCTTTACCGCAGTTATACAACAATGCCTAAGAAGAGCAGATTTGGCCAATGATGTCTTCTTGATCAACATACCAAAAGACAACATCAAACACCAGTTGGTCAGGAATCGACTTTACGATCGAATCTGTATCATGGAAAACTGCGTGATCTGCCCGTATGGAAAAGTTGGAGACTGCTGGTTGTGAATTTGAAATCAAGTGTACAATATTGGCCTACGAAAACGACATTGGTGCAAGGAAAACCCTCGAAGCTTTCTATATACGGCAACGTAATCCTTGTATGAATAACAGAAACGAATGCATCTCCATAACTGCTGACTTCTTACCCTATATCCCCCTCTGTGAACTAGGATAATGAGAACGTCATGCACTGCACGTACACTCTATATAAGCAATGCACGACTGGTTGTCTCATTTTATTTTACTGTATCTGGAGACCATCAAGGGAAGCTGCTGATCCAGAAGCGGTGACGCTGGTGGAGTCAAGGTAGGTGACACATTCCTGGGGTTTTCACTCCTTGATTCATTAGCTTGGGTGCCACTTGGTCAAATGCGATTTCATAGTGAGCGGATAGGTAACAATTTGAATGACGCTTTCAGGCTTTTGATAACGACGAGCTAGTCGAAACGTCAAGCCCAATAAAGATTCCATCGTACAAAACCTGTGTGGCACAAAAAGATTACACAACTGTTCCTTCTCATTTTTACAAATGGCTGCCGAGCTTTTCGAAAAAAAACACCGGGTCTCTTTGCAAAACTATTAATTCATTCTTCTCTCCTCCCCCTCCACTTAACAAAACACGGGTCCTCTTTTCAAAAACTACTAATTCCATTCTCTCTTCTCCCCCCCCCCCACTTCCAACCTGGCCCCGAAGAGCCTGGTTGGAGCATTCAAACACTGTTGCTTCTTGTGTCTGGTTTCTGAGACACTATTCCACTGTTACAAATCCATTTGAGGAAGGAGATTATTTCTCTTCTAATCTTAAACGTTTTGATCACCCTACTGCTTGCTTGCCATATGTTTTGAATGGTACGCCCTTCCATGTAGCAAACAACTGAAAAAAAAAACGAAAACGAGAAAAAACGAAAAAAAATTGAAAATATCAAATAAGATTAGGGCGAAGGGTGCCACTGTTTCTTTCAAGATTTCAATGCCAGCGTCAGATACGGAGCACCCTGGACTTGGGTGCGAAGGCGATGGAGATCTCTCCAGGCGCCAACGAGCTGAGCCGTGCGAGCAGCAAAGTCCTCGAAAGAGGTTCACTGTTAGGCTATGCGTTACCCCATGAAGTCGTCACCTGCCACAAGGGATGGTCGTTGCGGGCAAACCGCGCTTTCCGGAAACGATTTCCACGCGACATAGGGTGGTGTGCATGGAACGCAGAACCATAGTCCGTTTCCGCCGAATGATCAACTGAATGCCAGAAAGTGAGAAGAAATGGTCCGTGGTTCGACTTTCCGCGGCAGACTATCGCCCACTGAGTTGGCGCCACAGAGTTGGCGTCAAATAACGTTATTACAAGAATGAATGTCACAATTATAAGTAGGAGGAAGTTGTGACCAGAGTCAACCCTGCGTTGCGCAGTTCGCAACGGCACGTTGAGAGATCCTCAACGCACGCTGTATGGGCGGAGACACAGACGGCTCGAGCATGCGAGTGTGAATGTTCGCGCGAGAGAACGTGTCTAATCGGGCGAAACTGCGCAACGTGGCCGTTGAGAACTGCGCAACGCAGGGTTGACTCTGGTTGTGACCCAAAACGGGCCCAGGTGTTCGATAACGTCATAGTGGTACCAAAAGATATCGAAGCAGATAATGAATTCAGATGCATAATCAAGAACACTTACAGCCAAAGTTTCCGTATAAAATAAGGCTTTGTTTCGATTACGTAAAATTGGTTCGTGGATGATCGAATGTGGACGACTCCCCCTTCACCCTTCTCAGAGGCAGCGGTTACGATAAGTTCAAGAAGGGTTTACTGTGACGTGGTGGCACTCAATGGTACCCTAGCAGCGGAAAAGCAGAAAAATCCGTCAAGAAAAAACGGGACCCTCTTTTTTGGCCGTTGGTTTCCACTCATGAACAGGTAACAGCTAAGAAAGTGGACGTATGAACGAGTTCACCGCAACGAATTTGATGGCACCATGCCAAACTACGCTTTAATCGAGATGCTCCATTTGCGCCGCTGCTGGTCACGCAGCTCGTCCAAATCAACAAGTAAACTTGTGGGCGGATCGCTTTTGGGGGCGGAGCGCTTTCGAAGTCCTGCTCAGCAACCAGCGCACCTTTCGTTGTGAAAGCGCCACATCTCGCTTTCCTGGCAATCTAAAGTCAGCTAGTCCGTGTGGTGTCACCTGGATTCCTAATTAATCCTTCTTAAAGACGCTTTCCCAAAGGAGACAATACAACAAGACCATCAGGACTTTTCTGTGTTCTAATGAGCATGATTGTCAATTGTTTTCACTAATGGATCATATTCGGGGAGAATATGGCATTACTTTTTAGAGCTGGCGCCATTCAGCACCACTTCGTACGTTTTTCGCCTCTTTTCGCTGATACCTAACCTTCTTAGAGATATTAATGGTCTCAATCTTGGAGAAAACATTATCTAGGCTGAAAAAATTTTGATGAAAATTTATTGCATATAGTGCATAGGGCGTATTGCCTATGGGGCAAATTAGAAATGATTCAATACTATGTGTAGCTCGGCGCACATAGTTAGCTAGGGGTTGTAGGCCACAAATACACGTCACGCGTGATAAAGTCATCCGGGTCAACTCGAGCCAAAATAGCCAGTCCCACAATGTTGTTTCTCTTTTCAGGCCGCTGTTATACTCAGCGAACTGAAGAATCGGTGAAATCCGTTAGCATGTTGAGTGCTACACTATTCGATAATCTGAAGAATCTCTTCATAAAGGTAGCGCTTGACAAGCATAAGACTTAAAGGCAGCGATTACGATAAAGAGGGAGCGCATGGTGGAAGCATATGCACCACACGAATCAGTTACTTGGCTGCCAGGGAAGCGAGTGTGGCGCTTTCACGACGAAAGGTGCGCTGGTTGCTGAGCAGGACTTCGAAAGCACTCCGCCCCAAAAGCGATCCGCCACCAGTTTACTTAGCGATTTGAACGACCTGCTTTGACAGCAGCGAGCATCTCAATTAAAGCGTGTTTGGCATGTGCCACCAAACGCGTTGCGATGAACTCGTTCATACGTCCGCTTTCTGAGCTGTTACCTGTTCATGAGTGAGAACCAACGGCAAAAGGAGGTCCATTTTGCGTTTTCTTGACGGATTTCTCCGCTTTTCGCCTTTTACCACTGAGAACCACCTCGTTTCCTCTTAACCCTTGTAATCGCTGCCTTTAAAAGAACGGTACCAATACACGACCACTACCAAGCCAAGAGAGGCTATTAGGAAGTAGATTCACAAAAGCAGTAGATTCACAAAAGCAGAACAGTGGGTCAAATTGACAGCAAAGATTGACGAGGCGTAGATTTTCGACGATAACTGTAGTTCCATCGAATGGAGAACAGGCGCTTTTGTTGGCCGCTGGTTGCTTTTGCGGAAATTGCTCAATCAACACTCAATTGATCTATAGCTTCTGGACCACCTTACATTTAATGTTGTGGGGAGTTGTAAAGAAATTTCGAAGGCTTGATATACTTGCTTCTCTGCATATTCGTGCCGAATCTCAAAAGCTAGCCAGCCCACCTCCTTGCTCTTTCCATGGCTTAAACCCGAATTTTTGAGTAACTGTTCAAAGGAGGGCAGAAGTGGTGTGGTGGCTAGTGGCCTTGTAACCATGTGAGCGGTTCGGGGATCAAATCCTGGGTTGCGCGTACAA
The DNA here is from genome assembly GCA_036418205.1 of Ostertagia ostertagi. Lineage (NCBI taxonomy): Eukaryota > Metazoa > Nematoda > Chromadorea > Rhabditida > Trichostrongylidae > Ostertagia > Ostertagia ostertagi. Next base: position 12,004 of record MU869326.1, on the reverse strand, counting down.
GCAACCAAGCCTTCCATCCCTCCGGGGTCGGTTAATTGGTACCAGACTTGTCTGGGAGGATAAAAAACTGACTTGTACATCGGCTGGCCCCTGCAAGTCATTGTATGCCATATCGCATTCACGTCCCACCACGATTCTGAATGGGAGTAGAACGCGTGGCGCATCCCAAGAGATCAATCGACATCGAAGCTCCGCCCACCCTTGTCTACTAATGAATATCGTAATCAACACATTCTCAACGCCTCGTACTATTCCTAGCTCGTCTTCCTAGCTACGTTCATATCTCACCAATCCTACGATCCACGACCCTTTATGCCACCTGAATTCCTTTGCCGGCTGCTTTTCACCAAGCAAACGTGGGCCTTTTGACCTACGCCTATACCGTACAGGAGTTCGTGTCTGTAGAGCTGTGCAAGAAACACCAAGTAACAACAAACAATTTATTCTTAAAATATAACAACTTTAGGCTTTGCTCTCTGCAAGGAAATCTTTCTTGAGTTTGCCCATGAACGCCTTCTTCTCAGCGGTAGTTTGGAATCGTCCGTGTCCAGTTTTGGAGCTGGTGTCGATCCATTTCATGTTTATCTTCTCATGAGCGAATCTCTTGGTTTGAACAACCAGAGACTTTCTAAGTGTGATGAGACGCTTCTTGGGTCCGAGGACGGCACCACGAAGCATAACGTAGTCTTGGTTCACGAGACCGTAACGCGGGAAGCCTCCCTAAACACGAAGAGTAGATAGGACAAAAAACAATAGGATAATATGCAATCTTTCAAGACGACATCCTCAGATTTACATTTCTCCGTCAGGAATTAGGAATTGCAGACTTTCTCGTCACGGGATGTAAACGCAAATGTAGGAAGAAAAGGATCTATACTGAAACATACCATTGGGTTAATGCTCTTCTCGGTGAGATCGAACTCAGTGGCACCATTGTTTTTGCCCTCAGGTGTAAGGCATGAACGTCCAATTCTATAAACTTTGTTGTTGATGTGAGTTCGGTGATGGAATCCCTTTTGACCAGCTCGAGCAACAGTGAACGCAACTCGAGAAGGATGCCACGCTCCAATACAAGCAACCTAAAGACGCAAAAATTCAAGCAATGTCCAGACAGAAAGAACGATATAATCTCACCTTACGGAGACCCTTGTGGGTTTTACGCGGAAGCTTCTTGGTTCCCCATCTGCTTGTTACTCCCTTGAATCCATGACCCTTGGTAACACCAATGGTGTCAATCATTTCATCCTGGGAGAAGACAGTGTCGATGGGGACCTGTTTCTCGAGGTGTTCCTTGGCCCAATCGACCTTCTCAGCGATGGTTCCTCCATTAATTTGGATCTCGACAAGATGTGCTTTCTTCTGCTTGCGGTTGAGGATCTTCATCTAAAACAAGAACAACTAACTAGAGGTCTATTTACCACCTTCTTCACCAATCTTACCTGAGTGTGGGCAACAACACGGATTGAAGAGCAGTACTTCTTCATTTTGTTGAGGTCAGACTCAATCACCTTCCTACCGTCCTCGTCCATCCATTTCTTTGCGTACTTGGTGAAGGCCTTCTTTTTAGACTTGCACCTACAGATGAATTATTGAACCCTCTGTGGCGACGCAGTACCTCTTAGGTAGCAGCGTATGCCACAACAAGTTCAAATCCCTTCATGCCCCAAGAGCAGAGGAAGGGTATCATCATAACTTGACAAACAATCATACTCATGTACACAATAGTACAGAGGAGATGAATGAATGACATAAACTGCACACTGGAAGCAAGCACTTAGAGAACCGGTCTGTAGAAAAAAGGAGAAAGATTAACGCTAACCAGTTCTTGTAGAAACGACGGCGACAATCTTCACTGAGATGCTCGGCGAAGACCGATTTGAAGGGACGAGGGCCACGAGGAGTATCAATGTATCCAACGATGCCAACAATGACCATCGGTGGGGTCTCGATAATGGTAACAGCCTCGACGACTTCTTTCTTGTTTACCTTTGATCCTGGCTTATCGACCTGAAACGGTAACAATGTCCGGACATCTCACACAAAACACTCTGGAGATCACAGCCTGAGCGGGCATGTTTCCGCAGGACCCGATACCGAGGGTGTGGGGGGCTAGAACAAAAAGCGACATTTCCCCGTTTCGCAGCGCGAAATATTTTTCGTTGCGGGGACTCCAGGTCCACTCATACGAGCGGTAGACTCGAGGTTCCCGCAGCGAAACCCAAAATCACTTCTTGTCCTAGCGTCACACCCCCGGATACCATCTCAAATCAATAAGTAGGACAGCAAAGCAAGGTTTCGCTCTCATCAGTAACTCTGGAGGCCCTGCCTAATCAAGAATTGAGTCAATCACCTACCGCTATTGCTATCGTACACTCTAGGCAATGGTAAGTTTGAAGATGCAAAAATCCGTCTATCTGTTTTATCCTTTTGGACGCAATAAAGTAGAATCAATAGCGCGTCAGCTATTAAAATTCGCAAGCAGAACCCCTACTAGTTACATCCGACCCACAACAATTTATGATGAATCACAACGAATAAGAAGGCAATCACTGTTTGGTTTCTACAGGGATAAGCATCTTCCCGATTTTCACAGTATCTAAACCATTTCACGGTGCTAACTTAGTTGGGGGGGGGCACGCGGCGGCGCGGCAGTCTGCTCGCCTGGCATGTTCGGAAATCCGTGGGCCAGGGGGAGTGTAGCAGTCTAGGGGGTGGGGGGTGGGGGCAGTCACTTGACATGCGTGAAAAGCTGGAATGTTCGAGTTTACACTGTCTCGCTCGAGAGAGCCCAGGTGAGCAGACTGCCGCGCCGCCGCGTGTGCCCCCCCCGGTTGACGGACTACTTGAACTCAGCCCTTTACCGCCTCTGCGCTCTCTAGCGGGTCCCTCTCCTCTCCAAGGCTTAGTCCTAGGGCATTCTCTAATCGTCTGTGCTCTAGCCATCGCGGCAGGACCATTGAGGAAAAATCAAGTAGTCCGTAAAACCGCCCCCCCCCAACTATTATTAGCACCCATTCACTGCCGTGGGTTACGGGTAGTACCCTCTCAAATTACATTGAAACAATGCACAACTTCTTGAGAGCTGCACTTACAAGGATGATTCTGACTACTTTTAAAGTCCCCTCACGCAAAGTTTTGAAAAGGCATAATACACCATGAACTAAAAACTTACATCACGGACGATGTGGGTCATGCCAGCTTTGTAGCCAAGGAACGCGGTCAGATGGATAGGCTTCGAAGGATCATCCTTTGGGAAAGCCTTTATTCTTCCTCGATAGGTCCTGGATCGTTTCTTCGGCGTGAAGGCCATAGAACCGTGCCTTGGCGCCGAAAACTTACGGTGCGACATTTTTACCCTGAAAGAAAACTGATCAAAAATGAATACTTCAATTTTACAGAGCTAATAAAAAAGCGCGAACGAGAGAAGATAAGATAATGATATGGACTAGCAGCTTCCAAAACCCTCAGCTTTCAATTCGAGAGGCCGCGAGGATTACTTCTTATTAGTGAAATCAATTCAACCCTGCAGGAACGAATTTTCTTCACACGTCATGGACCCTTGCAGTTAAGACTTTGAAAGAACGCTGTTTATGAGAGCTAATAAAACTATCTACACATGCTCACATACTATACATGAAATGTAGCCCACCACAAGGAATGAAAACAAGCACGAAACTATACCGCAAACGAGAACTGACGACTGTCTATAAAAATTTAGGCCCAAAATTTCTCCAGCTAGTGTGCGTTCATCTTCGTTCGGCCGTGTGGCGTATTGTAGAGCGCGCAATTCAAAAGCCAATTCGATTGCTTAGAGCGCAGAAACGTGGCACGACAGGTAACGGAGCTCGGACCAGGGTCGGTCCTATCGTTGTTACTTTTCGAAAAATTTTTTACGACCCCCCTCCCCCAACGTGGATTTGATACGACCCCCTTTTCCCTACCTCCACCATCTCCATCTTCCATCAAAACCCCGCCCACTTTTTCCTCCAAAAATGCCGTCGAGCGGGGAGGGGGATGGGGGGGTATGCTACTACCCACGAAATCTTAGTTTCACCTCAATCCCACACGTGATTTCGAGCAACTAAAGTGGGTACGACCCCCCCCTCCTACAAACTCAACCAGGTACGACCCCCCCCCGTTGTTACTCGTAACAACGTAGGGTTGATGTTCAGCATGTTAAGGGGAGAATATCGCGATTTCTGGGTGGAAGAGGAATAGTAGCAAGTGTGCTACTTACTATCACACGCGTGTGCATGGGTCGCTAAAACAGAAACCGACATTTTCTCTCTGCAGCGCGAAATGCGGGCGACAATTCAGGAACATGAGTGTACCTGGGTTTTTTGCAGCGGAAAAGCTTCAAATTAGTAAGCAAGAAAGTCGCTTTTTGTCTCGAAGAGCCATGTCCCACATGCTGTTAAGGGGGTTTGGTCTTGAATCAGATGGCGTTCCAGGCCGAGCCTTCCTTCCCTTTGGCATCGGACACAGGTGAGCACATGGTTCTTCCGGGAAGATAAAAACGATGGCTAGTAGTTCGGCTTGCCCTGGCATTTCCATGTCAAGGCCGAGTTACACTGAAATGTCATTATCGAATGGAAGAGGAATGTGTGGCTCAGTCTACAAGTACTAATCGGTACGATATGAGAAATCATAATCCCCCTTCTTCCACTCCCAGTAAGGCCGATGTCAGACTTTGCGAATCGCGCGATTCGCTAGGCTCGTCTGCGGTCGCGTTGCGGTACCAGCCAGTTGTGTGATTCACTGGCCGATTGCGGTCGCGTCGCGGCTATGCGAATCGTGCGCGCTAGTAGCGAATCGCGCGATTCGCAACGATTCGCAAAGTCTGACATCGGCCTAACGAGGGTTGCTATGCACATTCCTTCTATGCGTACAGACAGCACATGAAGAGAATGGCAAAGCGTTGGTTGACAGCATAAGGTAGAAACCGTGGTCAACTTCAGACCACTGCAAAAGTTATCTAGAAAGGGATAAATCACAAATTTTTAGGAGAATTCTAAAGTCTCAGGACTTGCTTTACAATGAGTACTACAGGGGGTCCCATAAATACTGCACCACTTTTCTTTGCTTGTAACTTCTTTCAAAATGGATGTATTTTACAAGAAGTTTTGCAAAAATTTTAGCAATACATTTACATATTGAAAGGAATGACATTCATTGGATATGCTGTTGTTGTGAGTATGGCTCCCAATTGCTTCGAACGCAACTCTACTGTGGCCCGCATGGCATCCTGGGGTGTTCTCTTCGAAACTTTGCAGAGAAAAGGCTCCGGCTCATCCATGTGGATGCAATGTTTAGTGCAGGCTCTGCCCTCTAACATAGCCCACATAGGATGGTCCAGCACGCTGAAATCAAGGGATAGGAGAGCCATTCGTTCGAGGATGTGAAATCGGAAAGAGTGCCTAACAGCGCTCCTGAACAATTTTTGCCTCCTATGCAGAAGCTGGGCCCTATTGAAAAGATCATCACCCCCTCCTCAAAGTGGCTAGATACCTCAGTAACCGATGGTGCACCGAGAATGTCCCTTGGCTCGATCTAGTATCAAGTTGTATTCCTTTGTAAACAGGCGGTGATGGTGTAGCGACCTGTAGTTGAGAACCCTGTCCAGACCATGATAAGGTTCGGCTGCTGCTTGTGGCGAATATTCCTTTCACTCTCACTGACTTCCTCAAGACCTCATGCGGGCATCCTCGGAAGTTTGAAGATTGTAGCTCCGCTCCATGTGAGGAATTTTGTCGTCGATGAAAACGGTGCCCGCGTAATCGCCATTTTCGGCCCTCGACACCAGCTCTTTGAACTTTTTATTGAGCAGTGGTGCTTATGCAACTTATAATGGACTGTGAGCAGTTGTTATCCGACCACTCTCTACATGGCTGTGTTTAGAAACTCCAGCGTTCTGGTCACCTTTCTCGAGCCAACCCGGGTATTGCAGTCGTTTCGCTTCTTCATGCTTTTCCTGAGATCCAAGATGTCAGAACTTGTGGGGCGGCCACAACAAAGACTACTTTTATTGGTCTTCTCTTTAGGCCGCGGAGCGGTTGAAAATCCAAAGAAGCGCGATGCTCATCACCGGATGTCCGACCTAGCTGTGTGAGAGGTTAGGCACTCTGTTGAAGTTTAGGCGCACCATGAGATGCAGGCCGAACGGTAAGCCGTGGAATTTGGCATGGTCATTGACAAGAGGATAGAGGATTGAAAGGTCTGCAATCTCGAAGAAAAGACACCGACATAAACAACGACGACAAACATATAAACACCGACAGAATTTGAGCTCAAAATGTGGTGCAATATTTACGGGACACCCTGTAAATTAATGCCACAATGGGAAATGACTTATTACAGGGAATAACTAGTAAAATTTCCAAGGTATGCGAGTTTTTACACTTTCAGGAGATATAAATTCCTTCAAAGCCACCCAGTCGAGAAAAGAAGTGGGGCAATGTAACTTAAAAGATTTTCTATTGTTGTAGAATTACCAAAGTTATTTGGGAACTCTCCGTATTAAAAATGGTCCCAATGAAGGTTTCTTCTCGAGAATCGCGAAGGAATAGTGTTCTTCATCGCGCTGTCACTTCCAACGACCACGAGTTATTTCTTGAATAATAAAAATATTTGGCGCAATGTGGCTCGGGGGGGGGCAGTCGTCGCGCGCGGCGTTGCGGCAACAGGAAATTTCGAGTGTGGTGTGCGGGCGCAATGGTGGCTCGGGGGGGGGGCCAGTCGCCGCGCGCGGGCGTTGCGGCAACAGGAAATTCGTGAGCCAGGGGGAATGTAGCCAATTCAGGGGGGTTGGGGGTGAGGGCAGTCACTTGACATGCGTGAGAAGCTGGATTGTTCCGTGAGAAGCTGGAATGTTCGAGTTACACAACATCGCTGAGCGCGCGGCGACTGCCCCCCCCCCCGAGCCACATTGCGCCCATTAAGAAATGTTTGTATCCTTTAAGCGGAGCTCCAAAATCTATGCAAGAACAGAACACAAAAAAATTTCCAAAAAGTAATGCCGAAAGTGTTCATTTTGAATGTAGCCATATTTCGGTGATCAGCACTTCCGACCTGAAATATTTACATTAGAACGTTAGTCAATATTTTGGGAAATTTCTAACTAACTCTCTGCTCCGCCTTTATAAAGGCGGACTCACCAATCCGATGACAATATTGTGCGAAAATCAATGAAGATTTGGAATTCACAAACCTTCTTCTTCTCAAGAATTTATTTATTTTATAATTGTTTTGTTTATTTTATTTAATATTTTATTATTATATTTATTTTACTTATTTATAATTTATTAATAATTATTCTATTATTATGTTATTTATTTATTTATTGAAGAATTTTATCAGGGTCCCTTTCAAGAGGTCATTGCTTGTGAAGTTAACGCGGAAAATTTTATTTCTCTTCAACAGCGGATTCCCTAATGCCATTATTACACTATCCCTTCCGGAGACCATAATGTCTCTCAAACTCTCATTTTCTTTGCACGGAACAGGAACTGAAATGCACGGCATTGATGAACTCGTTCAAGGACGCGCCGTGCGCTCGACAGCCAGCACCGTACCGTATATTTTGAATAAATAAATAGATATTTTGCAACTTGTATCTCATTTCGATCAAGCTGCTGCTGTTCAGCACGTATAAACGTCCCCATCGGACCAAATAGAACCCGTAACATGAAGAATTCTGCAGCACACGTTGACCTCAGTCTCGGAAGGTTCAGATGTACCGTTCACTATGGCGTCAACTTGTATAGCGGTAGTACACTGAATTTATTTCGAGCTACAATTTAGGAAAGTTCTGAACTTACTTAGGTACTTTTTTGTTCGGAACTCCAGGAACTATCTGAGACGACTCACGATTTTCCTGGGAAGGAATCTAGAAGAGAAGAGAGAAAGGAAGGAAAAATGTCGAAAATGACAGCTTTCAACCTGCTGAATTCCACAGTGCACTTTCGACACAAACTAATGCAAACTCGAATAAATCTGACATCCTATCCAGTGGGTGCCGCACGCGCGGCGCCACGCACCACAAGAACCTGGATCTCTTGACCCGCTTAGGAGAGCCGCAACACTTGGTTAAAATGCTATCGATTGAATGACTCAAAGAAGTGAATGTGCTCCAATAAGTCATTTCGAGTTTCTGGGTTTTCCACATTTTACATGCAACAAATACACCTGGCTAAGAGGTGATTAGAACAAAAAAGCGGAATTAACCCTTTGACGACAATGCGGATTTGCACGTAGCTTGCTCATGGGACCACGCCGCTTTTTTGGCGCGCCCAAGTCTCGCTAACAATTGGGCAAAATTGCCCTAAAAGCAGTTTTTCTATAGTTTCACAAGAATGCTGGGTTGTGAACAAAACTTTCGCCCCAGGCGGGACTAGAACCCGCACCTCTCGCTTTCCGGGCAAGTGCGCTACCAGTTACGCTACCGGGGCACCATTTTCCAATTTCAGCTTTCTTCTCAAACAGTA
>MU869325.1:32881-48859 GCA_036418205.1 Ostertagia ostertagi | reverse complement strand
TTTTTCACTAGTTTCTTGAATGCATGACTACTCTTAATATTCGATCAAGAAATGTTGGGAGCTTCGAGGTTGCACAAGCAGGCCTTACCTTAGCTCTAGCCATCAAAAATAACGAGGATATCTTCCAGGAGGCGTGAGTTTTCACACTTTCCAGAGCGAAAATTTTCTTCAAGTTTGAAAAATCTGAAAAGTAACATAAAATGTAAAACATTGTGCAGAAAAGATTTCGAAAATGGCTACATTGTGGATTTTTGCCCGAGTGCCGTTAAGTGGTTTTTCTTCGCTGCATTAGCTTTCTTTCAGCGACTAATCCTCCTTTCAGGGATGGTTTTCACAAAAATGATGTTGAGCGCAGGAACTACACGTTTAGTCATTCAGCATTCCAAAGTGAAGCGGAGATACTAGAATCCGGAAAAATATTCTTTGAGTCTCACAAAGCAGTGGAGGAAGTCAAGGTGGCGCAATCTGGGGCAAATGCTGAGACCCGTATTTCCATGAATCGATCACGTTGCATAAGGCGGCCATCTATGCATTACATTCAAACAATAACTTCTTGGGATGCAACTCGAGTGCATGGCACAATCAGAAGTGAAGCTCTTTCAAGACTGAAAGAATTTTTTAGCGACGAGCTGAGTTCAACGCTATCTTCGATTTTGAACCGAGTTATAAAAAAGCGAGTACCGTAGCATAGAAAGTAGGATCGCCAACGGAGGGGGTGGTGTGGAACACCAGCTAAGGCTAAGGGAGTACAAATTTTCTTGACGGGTGCTGCTTACCACGTTATGCAGTCTCCAGGGACCCATTCAACCTGCGTCTTGTTTGTTAATAGTTCGAAGGACCATCATTTTATAACCTTGTTTTCTTCACAGAAATGGATTCATTGAATGTAGCGAGACTCACGAGAAGGACAAGTTTCACGGAGACGGACATGGTAAGGACGTGAACCGAAGTATTGATACTGTCGTGGATACCGACGTCCCTATAATGCTGCCAATCGCTTCACAGACCATTCATTTAAGAGCATCGTTGAAAGCTGGACAACAAAACAGATTTTACAGTTGTTTCTGTTGGCACTGGTGACATTGGCCTTTCTCTTCGTGATGGAGAGTGTTTTCCAGTGACAGCGTTCTCGCTACTCCTCTTTGAACGTTCGAAGGCACTTCCCGCAATCGATGTGACAGTTTTATTTGAATGCGAAAGTCAGAGTTTGATTTATTTGCAATTCGCAGGAATTGCAGTGAAAAATGTATATGTTTTCACAGAAAGTAAAAAAAATGGATCGAAGGGGGTTGAGACCGTACGCCGTGAAGCACGGAGGCTGCAATGCATTTAGATCCCTCGGCCGTTTGCACCATTGAAGGGACCCGGTCGAAGTACACGCCACCCGGAGCGGAGGCAAGCGAGCATTAAAGGTTCCTCCATGTCATGCACGGATGTGGGCCTGTGGTCTCGATGCAGTTCGCTTCCTTGGGATTGCAGTTTTTCCGCCACTCTATTTCACAAAAAGTCCCCACAGAAATTGAAACACATTTTAGGCTTAGCAGATGCTTAGCCCTCCCTATCATTGGCGCTTGTCTTCCACCTGAAGGCGGGCGGAGCCAACATCGCACCCTTCGGTTACTGTTGAATACGTGGTGAAGGGTGCGCCCTCCACCGCGATACATCTCGCTTCCCTCCATTTCATTAGGCCGCAATTTTGATACTGGCATATCCCCTCCTCTTCACATCCAAAGTCTACGTGCATCATCCTTTCATGTATAACACGGCCCTGTGAACGTCCGCTAGAAACTTTATCCAGGTTCTTTGCAGGCCACAGCTTTTTGTCAGGGTCTGAACGCATTTTATACAACAGTGATCCGCCATAAAGTTGAATGGATTGCTATGAAGACGATTGACTTATTAGATGCCCGACTCAGTTTCTATCTGTATGCTCTCCATGCCAGTATTACCCTTACTACTTGAAGCCGCAACATGTGGTCTAGAACGAGAAAACAGCGCTTTTTTCATCTCTTATTCAACTCCTGTTCGTCCTCACTGAGGAAATACTTCACCCTGTTTCACGAAGGCTTGAATTTGAGGGTACGCACATATATATTGGGTTGACCCATAATTTCTGGCCGATTTTGGTTCAAATTCAATTTTCTTCATGTCAAATTAGCTTCATGATGAAATAAGTTAATATGTTGAAGAACACATCAGGACCTTCCAGCCAGGATGATTCAGAAGCTTAAGTGCGCAAAGGGATAATTAAGTAGGAATCAAAATAGATCAACAACCAAACCAACGATTTTGCCTTGCGACAATTTTAAGAAGAACCTTGCAAGAAGCGCGGTCGGCAAGATCAGCGCTACGTTTGCTCCAGTCTTTGCTACTGATCGGGCACGAGCTATTGGCTCAATAGCATACGCAAAGGCGATAGGAGCTGCAAAGTTCGACCTCATCACGGACCCCCAATCACTTTCGATGAGGACCGCCTGCGCTACGAATAGGAAGTGCATCCGGACGCTATTAGCAGGAAACTGTAGCAACCTCTGGGCGCAGCCGTAACGGCTAACATGTAGCGTAGGCTGCCCAAATGCGCCATGTAGTCGACATCTGAATGGAAAGGACTGTAGCAGAATGAAGCCTCGATGAAACAGCATGCATGGCTGACCATGACCGAGAAGCACATCTGACCATCTGCAGAATTCACATTCTGCGACCGTATAGACAAGACATTCCCTGGTTGGTCACCAGTGCAGATGAGTCATGAGTCCCCTACGATAACAACACGCGGCTCGCCCGGTGGCTACCTCGCAGCCTGGACGCAGCACATCAACCAAAACCCGAGCTGTTTCATCAAAGGATGTGACCCCGTTTTGTTGGATTCGCTGGGTATCCCATTTCTGAATAGCCATTGCACTTCATGCAGACAAGCACTGCGAAGGTAACCATGAATAGCTCCAAAGTTGGCCCGCAGCAGTGATGGAGGGACGGTTGAAAAGTCTCAAAAACCCCCTTTATCCGGAGAACTGCGCGAAATCACATTGCAAAGATAACTCGCCACGTTTTTTCGAGGGACCTGGCTGGGCCGCCGCGCTGCCCATCATACGTATAGCCCTTACGTTGCTGCATCGTATGATCACCTCCTCAGCCCTCTGAAGCAGCAGCTACGAGGAAAAACGTTCAGTAAATACAACCACCCCAAAAACGACCTCTTCGAGCTTTTCGTCTCACAGCTTCTCTCGTTCTGGGAAGCAATGCATCCATTCGTTCCCTAGCAAGTGGGTGCATATTAGTGATTATGATGGTGGTTATGTTTTTGATCAATTGTTCTTTAGGAAAGATAAAACTTGAAAAATCAAAAGTGTTGAAATTCCGGCCAGAAATTATGGATCAATCCAATATATTTCCCTTGACCTCGACTATAAGGCTTGTTCTACTGCAATGAGTGGATTTTGGTATGTGCGCACGTATCTCGAAGAAGAGCGGAGAGTGTGTAGTGGCTTAAGTGGCACCGCTTAGGTGCGCGCTCCGGGCGACGAATTGGGTCCGTGATCGGCCAGCCAAGCCTACATCCTCGGGTTCTGCACTCAATGGTACCTAAACTTGGACGTAAGCAAACCAGCCCTTTTGGCGTTTCGGCTGGGACCGTATGCTGAATGTTGGGGAGGGGATGGGGTCCCCAACGGTCGACGGTTTACTTCAACTCGGTTGGTACGATAGGAGAGTACTGACGCAAGTGGTGCAGCTGGTCCAGTAGCTTCGCCAGAAGGACCGGTCTGCTCACCCTTGGACTAAGCCTAGGAGAGGGGACGGACCCGTCCTCTCTTTAAGGCTTAGTTCTAAGGTAAGCGCCAAATTGTGGCGGTTCTAAGGACCGCGTTGAAGTTGTCCGTCCACCGTCGGGGACACCATCCCCTCCCCAACATTCAGCATACGGTCCCAGCCGATGTGCCAAAAGGGCTGGTTTGCTTACGTCGAGACTTGACTGGGAGGATAAAAACACTGACTTGTACATCGGCTGGCCCCCGCAAGTCATTGTATAGGCCACATCGCATTCAAAAGCCACTGCGAATGTACAAATGGAAGTAGAATGCGTGCCGCATCCCAAAAGGGATTGATCAACGGCAATAAGCTTTATTCTTCTGAGCTTCATCTCAGAAAGGAAACAGCGACGTAGATCCGACCCCAGCTTTTTTTGAAGCTTACCTGAAAAAATCATTTTAGCCGCATACAAAGAAGTTTATTTCACAGTAGGCAAATTTAACTCTTGACTCGATATTCCATTGAAAAGCATCATAGTGTTTCAGAGAAATGTTTATCTTCTACTATGTGCTATCATTAGCGATAGCTCAGGCAATAGCACCAGTTGAATGACTTGGAGCAAAGCAGAGACCCAGGCTGGCCGCGCATTCGTAATTCCAGCCAAATTTCACACAGTTTGCTATACGAAGTTATTACGTGAAAAGATGCATTATCTGATAACTTGGTTTGTAGGCGCCCCTGGGAACCTTTTATGCCGCCACCAACAGGAAGCCCGTGTCAACACAACGAAAACTGTGTGAAATTTGGCTGGAATTACGAATGTGCGGCCAGCCTGGGTCTCTGCTTTGCTCCAAGTCATTCAACTGGTGCTATTGCCTGAGCTATCGCTAATGATAGCACATAGTAGAAGTAACATTAACACACATATGATGGGCTTTCAATGGATCATCGAGTCAAGAGTAAATTTGGGCCTCCCTGTGAAATAAAACTTGCTGTTGTATCGCTAAAATGCCATTTTTTCAGGTAATCTTCAAAAAAAGCTGGGGTCGCGATATTTCTACGTAGCTTGATTTCCTTCGAGACTGAAGCATCAGAAGCAATAACTCTTATGCCGATGGTGGATCAAATTCCGTCTTGGGATGCGGCACACATTCTACTTCAATTTGCACATTTGTAGGGGCTTCAAATGCGATGTGGTCTATACATTGACTTGTTGGGGTCAGCCGATGTACAGCTCAGTCTTTCTACCCTCCCAGACAAGTCTGCGGACGTAAGCAAACCAGCCCTTTTGGCACATCGGCTGGGACCGTATGCTGAATGTTGGGGAGGGGATGGTGTCCCCGACGGTGGACGGACAACTTCAACGCGGTCCTTAGAACCGCCACAATTTGGCGCTTACCTTAGAACTAAGCCTTAAAGAGAGGACGGGTCCGTCCCCTCTCCTAGGCTTAGTCCAAGGGTGAGCAGACCGGTCCTTCTGGCGAAGCTACTGGACCAGCTGCACCACTTGCGTCAGTACTCTCCTATCGTACCAACCGAGTTGAAGTAAACCGTCGACCGTTGGGGACCCCATCCCCTCCCCAACATTCAGCATACGGTCCCAGCCGATGTGCCAAAAGGGCTGGTTTGCTTACGTCCCAAGTTACGGTACCAATGAAGCCGACCCCTTGAGGATGGGAATAGGCTTGCTGGCCGATCACGAGCCAATTTCGTCCCCGGACCGCCCACTCACCGCTGCCCACCCTTCGCCCCACTAACACTTCCTCTCTTCTTATGAGATACGTCGCATCATCATCTATAAGTAATATATATCAAAAAGGGTAATATATTGGGTTGATCCATAATTTCTGGCCGAATTTCAACACTTTGATTTTTCAAGTTTTATCTTTCCTAAAGAACAATTGATCAAAAACATAACCACCATCATAATCACTAATATGCACCCATTTGCTAGGGAACGAATGGATGCATTTGCTCCCAGAACGAGAGAAGCTGTGAGACGAAAAGCTCGAAGAGGTCGTTTTTGGGGTGGTTGTATTTTACTGACTTTTTCCTCTCCTACGCTGCAGCATTGCAGAGAGGCAGCGGTATATTACGATGGCAGCTAACATAAGGCTATACGATAGATGTGGCATCGCGGCGGCCCAGCCAGTTTCCCTCGAAACGTGGCGAGTTATCTTTGCAATGTGATTTCGGCGCGGTTCCTCCGGATAAAGGGGATTTTGAGACTTTTCCAACCGTCCTCCCTCACTGCTGCGGCCAACTTTGGAAGCTATTCCATGGTTACCTTCGCAATGCTTGTCTGCATAAAGTGAATGGTTCTCAAAACGGGATACCCAGCGAATCCAACAAAACGGGGTCACATCCTCTGATGAAACAGCTCGGGTTTTGGTTGATGTGCTGCGTCCAGGCTGCGAGGTAGCCACCGGGCGAGCCGCGTGTTGTTATCGTAGGGGACTCATGACTCATCTGCACTGGTGACCACAGGGATGTCTTTGTATACGGTTGCAGAATGGAACTTCTGCAGATGGTCAGGCGTGCTTCTGGTCATGGTCAGTCCATGCATGCTGTTTCCATCGAGGCTTCATTCTGCTACAGTCCATGTCACTCAGGTTCGACTACATGGCGCATCTTGGCGCAGCCTACGATTCCATGGAGCGTAGGCTGCGCCCAGATGTTTGCTACAGTTTCCTGCTAATAGCGTCCGGATGCACTTCCTATTCGTAGCGCAAGCGGTCCTCATCGAAAGTGATTGGGAGTCCGTGATGAGGTCGAACTTTGCAGCTCCTATCGCCTTTGCGTATGCTATTGAGCCAATAGCTCGGTGCCCGATCAGTAGCAAAGACTGGGGCAAACGTAGCGCTGATCTTGCCTACCGCTCCTTTGCAAGGTTCTTCTTAAAATTGTCGCAAGGCAAAATCGTTGGGTTTGGTTGTTGATCTATTTGATTCCTACTTAATTCCCTTTGCGCACTTAAGCTTCTGAATCATCCTGGCTGAAGGTCCTGATGTGTTCTTCAACATATTAACTTATTTCATCATGAAGCTAATTTGACATGAAGAAAATTGAATTTGAACCAAAATCGGCCAGAAATTATGGATCAACCCAATATATTTATTGGTACCCATCCAATTCAAGCCTTCCGTGAACAGTCTTGAAGATTTCGCCATTGAGGACGAACAGGGAGTAATAAGGAGTGAACAATCGCTGCTTTCTCGTTCTAGACCCAGCGAGTTGCGGTTCAAGTAGAATGGGAATACTAGGATGAGAGGGCAGTAACCAGCATCATAGAACTGATTCGGGAATTAATAGTCATCTGGTCCTTCATGAGCTAATCCATTCAACTTATGGGATCACTAGTTTTGATAAAAATGCGTTACTAGCACCCTGACAAAAGCATGTGCCGGCTGCAAAGAACGCTGGATAAATTTCTAGCTGGACGTTCACAGGGCGGTGGTTATACATGACAGATGATGGCAACGTTAACTTGGATGTGAAAGAGGAGGGGGTATGCCAGTATAAAATGGGGCCTAATGAAATTAGGAGCGAGATGTATCGCGGTGGAGGGCGCACCCTCACCACTATTCACAGTAACGAAGGCTGCGATTTGTCCAACCCGCCTTCAGGTGGAAACAAGCGACCAATGATTACGGAGACTAAGCTTGCTAAGCATGAAAAATTGTCTTCAGTGTCTGGGACAGTTTTTTGAAGAAGTGCGAAAACTGGCCACCAGCCAAGGAAGCACACTGCATCGAGACCACAGGCCCAAATCCGTGCATGACATGGATGAACCTTTAATGCTCGCTTGCCTCCGCTCCGGGTGGCGTGTACTTCGACCGGGTCCCTTCAATGGTGCAAACGGCCGAGGGATCTAAATGCATTGCAGCCTCCGTGCTTCGGGGTACGTCTTCACCCCCTCGAATCATTTTTTACTTCTGTGAAAACATATCATATTTTCACTGATTCCTGATGCAATAAGCACATGCCTACTATTTTATATCAATCAAGAAATGTTGAGAACTTCAAAGTTTGCACGAGCAAGAGCGCTTCGTTCTAAGCATTCAAAATACGAGGAACACTCCGGGAGCGCGAGTATTAACCACCTTTCCAGAGGCCGGAAAATTTGCTCCCATTTGAAAAATGTGAAAAGTTAATAAACTATGTTGAATATTGTTCAGAAAATATTTCGAAAATGGCTACGTTGTGGATTTTTGCCCAAGTGCCGTTAAGTGGTTTTTCTTCGCTGCATTAGCTTTCTTTCAGCGACTTTCAGGGATGGTTTTTCACAAAGATGATGTTGAGCGCAGGAAAAAAAAAGAAAAAACAAAGCGAGGAAAAAAAAAAAAAAAAAAAAAACGAGAAAAATAAAACTCCACGTTGTTAGTCATTCAGCATTCCAAACGTGAGCAGAGACTACTAGAATATCCGGAAAAATATTCTTTGCCAGTCTCACACGCAGTGCGGAACTCAAGGTGGCGCAAATCTGGGCAAATGTGTGACCCGTATTTCCATGAATCGATCACGTTGCATAAGGCGGCCATCTATGCATTACATTCAAACAATAACTTCTTGGGATGCAACTCGAGTGCATGGCACAATCAGAAGTGAAGCTCTTTCAAGACTCGAAAGAATTTTTTAGCGACGAGCTGAGTTCAACGCTATCTTCGATTTGAACCGAGTTAATAAAAATGCGAGTACCGTAGCATTGAAGTAGGATCGCCAACGGATGGGGTGGTGTGGAACACCAGCTGAGGCTAAGGGAGTACAAATTTTCTCGACGGGGTGCTGCTTACCACGTTATGCAGTCTCCAGGACCCATTCAACCTGCGTCTTGTTTGTTAATAGTTCGAAAGGACCATCATTTTATAACCTTGTTTTCTTCACAGAAATGGATTCATTGAATGGAATGTATTAGCGAGACTCACGAGAAGGACAAGTTTCACGGAGACGACATGGTAAGGACGTGAACCGAAGAATTGATACTGTCGTGGATACCGACGTCCCTATAATGCTGCCAATCGCTTCACAGAGCATTCGTTAAGGCATCGTTGAGCTGGACAGCAAAACAGATTTTACAGTTTGTTCTGTTGGCACTGGTGACATTGGCCTTCCTCTTCGTGGTGGAGAGTGTTTTCCTGTGACAATGTTTTCGCTACTCCTCTTTGAACGTTCGAAGGCGCATCCCGCAATCGTGTGACAGTTTTATTTGAATGCGAAAGTCAGGGTTTGATAAGGATCGCCAGAAAACAAAAAACAAAACAAAAAAGAAAGGAAAACACGGAAAATCCTCTGTCACCTGTCGTCCCGTTGATCGCCGCTCTCTTCGAGCAGCGGGTGTCAGCAACGTCTCCATTCGTCCCTGTCGCGTGCTAGAGTAAGTCCGTAGATCATCTCCGCTCGAGGGACACAAAGTTCATTCCTTTCGTTCAGAGCTTTCGTGAAGAAGCCTGACCATCGGGCCGGTCGTCAGCATGTTCGTTTTAACGTCCCGAGGATCCAGTCGGGGTGGAGGACGGCGCTCGCGTGGGCGGGGTGGGTGCTCTGGTCCAACGGTCATCGCAAAATCGCATGACGTGTCCGGCCCACCTTATCTTCGATTCCTTGGCGAAAACGGCAGCGTCCCTGATCTTCGATCGTTGGCGTAGTTCGGCACTCCGGATTCCCCTCTGCACTTGCGTGTATAGGGTTACTCCTAGCATCGTCCTCTCGACATAACGCTGACCGCATGCTCGTCCTGCCTGCGCAGAGTCCAAGTCTCTGAGGCGTAGGTTAGGGCAGGAAGGACAGCGGAATCGAAGAGGTGGGCACGGAGCCGGATGTTCTTCGTCTTCTTCACTACTCCCTCGATGTTCTTGTACGCTCCCCAAGCCGCTCGTTTCCTCCTGCTCAGCTCTGGAGCTAGATCGTTCATCATATTGATTTTCCCGACCTAGGTACACGTAGCTGGAGCATTCGGTGATGTTCGTTCCGTTGAGCGTGAATGGGGCATCAGGAACCAATCCGTTTCTCATAAACATCGTCTTCGTTAGGTTCAGCTGTAGACCAACCTTACCACAGGCGCAGTCGAAATCAGCCAGCATTCGCTCCGCTTGCTCGATGTTCGGCGTTATAAGAACGATGTCGTCAGCAAAACGAAGGTGGTGTAGTTGCCGGCCGTCGCCATTCCTTCCCCGTGTCGCGGAGCTGACGCATGAAATGTGGCTCGCGAGCGTATGTTGGCCCAGGTCACAGAAAATTTCGCTGACCTTGAGCTCGTTTCGAGCAGTCATGCCATCGTTTTGCACTTGGTGCGCAGCCATCGAAGGAACACTGGCGTGACGTCCTGCCTGTATGGGCATACTTGGAAGATATCGAAAGTTTATGTTAAGGTGAGGCAATGGAAAAGAAACTTCCTCAGCAAGAAGGACAAAATTTGAACGACGTTGAGAAAGTGACCAAAGTGACTGTCACTTTTATTGGAAAACCTAATACTCCCAAAAAACTGTACATGGGCCTCTGCTCTCGCAGTGGTGATACCAAGCCGAGGGTGTGGTATTGGAGTCATCACTTGGGATAGGCTGCGCTGAAACCTCATTCCGATTCCCGTGATTAAAGGCCCCGAAGTGCCTAAGCCTTTGGTGGGACGGCAACCTAAACGATAACGTCCTGGTAAGGAAATCCCGTGGGACTGAAAGTTCCAGATCACTTTTCATGACTGCCGGTCAGTGCCCCCAAAAAAAAAAAAAAAAAAAAAAAAAAAAAAAAAAAAAAAAAAAAAAAAAAAAAAAAAAAAAAAAAAAAAAAAAAAAAAAAAAAAAAAAAAAAAAAAAAAAAAAAGAAAAAAAAAAAAAAAAAAAAAAAAAAAAAAAAAAAAAAAAAAAAAAAAAAAAAAAAAAAAAAAAAAAAAAAAAAAAAAAAAAGAAAAAAAAAAAAAAGAAAAAAAAAAAAAAAAAAAAAAGAAAAAAAAAAAAAAAAAAAAAAAAAAAAAAAAAAAAAACCCGCCGACACGCGGTTTAGGCGCTGGCTGCAGAAATGGCGCGGAAGGAAATCTCAGGGACGTGGGCTCCTATACGAAACGGACAATGAGCGAGCCAACTGATTGCTTGCACCGACTATTGCCGTAGCTTTCTGCACTCTTTGATGAGGTTCGACGGATCAAAAACCATGCGATCGGCCCCAGTGGAACAAAGCGGAAGGAGCCCTTATCCTGCACGTGGACCGATGGGACGTCAGTGTTCCTAGGAGCCCGCAAGTCCAACTCAACATCAGGAGGCGTTGGCTTCATAGTTCCACCGGAGTTTTCCAAACATGTGCGAAGTGTCGACTCGCCATGTCAATCGCTTCGCTCTCGAGGGTTATACAGATACCAGTGATGCAAGTCTATGTGACGATAGCAGATAGTGATGGAGAGGAGCATGATGACTTCTGTGAGCAACTGAAGAGCTCATTCGCAGTCAGCGCAACTACGTCGTGGTGATGGGCGACTTCAACGCCCGTACGGGATCAAGGAGAGCCGGGGAGGTCTTCATCGGTCCACATTCAGCCGAAGAACGTAACGAAGCTGGGCAGAGACTAGAATTTTTGCGAACTCCATCATTTCTATCACGGCAATAGTCAGTTCATCAAATCGCCGAAAAGAAGATGGACTCACGTAACCCCGAATGGGACAGCATTGTCATGAGTTGGATCACATCTTATGCAACCGTAGAATCATGACAGATGTTGCAGTGGTGAATTCGTTCAATATGCGGAGCGATCACCGTCTGTTTCGAGGACGATTCCATTTCAACCGCAACAACGCCAGGGACGGTAGTAATCTGGTCTCATCTGGTAGTTACCATGTGGCCATGAGCTCATGTAACCTGGTAAAGGCTTAACGAAGTGTCCTAAAATATGCGTAGAAGACCTCTAGAACTACTTCGAAGATTCATCGTCCACTGCAGAAATCAACGGGCAACATAAAATTTTGCTTTCTCCAATTTCAATCCGCTTTCTCTCAAATTTTCCTTGAATAGTGCTCCCTCTACAACCACTGCTTTCAGATTTCGACAGGCTAAGATTATGATCCATCCTCCTTCGAGATGTGACGTATTCTTGTTAGAGCCAAGATTATAAACTTTCTGTTCCTGCACGAATTCACTTCGCGCTTCTTGAGAAAATTGCAAGTTGCTCTCTGAGTGACTGCTCCTAAATTTATCCGTGTATCACTAGAAATTACCTTTGCAAAGCTATGCTAATTTTAAAAGTTGCTTCAAAAGAGATACTTCCCTCACTTTGAGCGAATCACTCTGCGCATAAAGTTTTGAATTCACAATGCAATTATTCCTTTAACAATCAACAGCTTTTGAAATATATTAAGTGATTTGAAGGCACACCACATAATCACGTGAGTAGATGATACGAGGAAATTCCTCTCCCGTCCCAAGAGCAAGTCGAACGTTCTTTTATTTTTGGACAGTTGCCCACTGAGATCCCGGGGATGCTTTGAAAGGATTCGCATTACCATTCTTGCCAGAACGTTGTTTGAAGAACGCCAGGGAAAATCTTATAAATTTAGGAACATAGGTTGGTAAACCGTAACTCGGGACGCCAGGGCGCAGTCGCAAGCTTTCAGCACGCTACGTTAGGGCACGAGCGAATGCAGTTCGTCCTCAAGGTAACCCCGTGCCCGGGTACTCCTATTTTTGTTTCCTACATATACCTTTGAAAGGAGCCGTGGTCATAGAAGAAGGCAACAGGAGACATCGTTGATGGCAGAAGGTGCAAAAAAGGATGTCATTAGGTGGCAAATGCTTTTCAGTCCGCCTGCAGCTGTGGTACGCATCTGTTGCATGCTATCTGCTACGCTCCCTCATCTCTATCATTCGTTATGCTCGGCTGCTTGTGCTTATTAAGTCTTCTGCCTTTACGCTTAGACTGCTTCGCAATGAAGAACAAGCAGCCCCTTATTCTGGTGTCGTGACTGGCGGTAGGCTTAGCACGGATTTTAGTTTTCAAGCGAAATAGCTGCAGCAGCTTCATTATGGGTTGTGCCTTGACACGTTCGACTTCTGTGAGTGGAAAACATTCCCTTCTGCAAAGAATAATATTACTGGCGGCCGTGGTAACGTAACAGCAGTGGTCTTTGGTGCTCACAAAACAACAGAAACCATCGCTGTTATTCACCTTTTGAAAAGTTCTGCTCAACTTTTTTTAATAAAATTGCGGTGTGATCCGTGTGTAGGTTTTTCACATGATTGAAAGTGCATAATGGGAATATAGGGATGTCAACCGTGGTCACAAGCAACATCACGACTTCACAGCAATGCTCGCTTTTAGTGAAACTTGCCGCTCTGGTAGGTTTCCTCTCTACATTCCGTTAAGCGGGACCAGGTATGCATTCAAGGGAATAAGTGTAATGAATGATGATGCGTTCGCAATGACACTTTGGCAACCAGATTTCAAGTGATTGCAAACGTTGAATGCCGTGAAAGGACTCCTTCCGATGCACTTGTCGAGGAAACTTGGCAGCAAACATAATACAACTCCCTTAGCTGCAGTTGCTCGACAGGACTCATCTAGTAAAAAATCTTACCATTTCTGTTACATAGTGCACCTCATCTTTCGCAGAAAACATCTTTGAGAGGGAGATAAGCGGACCTACTACTGTTTATCAGGAAATACTCAAAACTTTCTCAGAATTCCTATAAATTCCATTTGCTTTCCGTCGATGTTTCTAAATCTAATCTAAATCTCTCTTAAAATTTCTTTTCACCCTAATTAAGACCCCTACACATCTGATCCGAAGCTTCGTTGTCGACTCCACCAATTACGGTCCCGATTTCTCGGTGCAACTGACGCCCTTTCGCGGTTCGAAGAAATGCCCATCTCAGCTCCATTTATGGGCCTGAAATGTGGCACCAATTTCCCTGCAGCGCTTACAATAGTTACTGTGTGCTCGCACAGTAACTATTGTAAGCGAAATGTAAGCATTCTGATGAAAAGCAAGTGACAGTGAAGGTCCAATTTCAGCACAAATTGTCTTCCAAAGGAATTCCTGATAACCTTTGCGGGGAGCAGCTATGGGATACTGCCCACGAATATGAATGTGGATGAGGTAACTGGAAGCCCGGCGACGAATGAAGGCAAACGAAGTTGACAAGCCCCTCTACAATCAATCCATGCTGATTGTGTGTTCAAAACCGTAATCCGCTTCTAATTTACCATTGGCCGACCTCTATCATATATCATTCCCTATCGCCGTTTGACTGTTGCCAATTTTACTTACATTCATTACGTAATGACCCACATATACTCATCGCGAAATGCGTTATTAAAGCAACAGTCCCAGCAGGGATCTACACCTTCGACACTAATGGTGTGGAAAAGATGCGTAGCCCTAGTCAAGAACATAAGAAGTGTCACTGAACAAAAAACTCACCTTGGAAAGCCGCTAGAAAAGACTTGAATATGTGCCAACGCCTTTTTTCCTCTTATTCCCTTTGTCCGCTCACTTGCTAGCCGTCGAATCGCGCGTTTGGCTGCGTAGACATGTGCGATCTTTGCGAGATCGCGGTTTTGTCTAATGTCTCAGAAACTGTGATGTTTGGAGGCTATATGTTTCTTCCTAACAATGGAAATCAGTTGCAGGTCTTCAGAAATAACGGTTCTTGACAAGCAAGTTCGCACAACTCGTCCGGCCCACTCCTTCCTTATTTCAAGGGGAACAGAGGGAGTCCTGTTTCAAGGGCTTCATCGGCGGGTTTCCTTGCTTCTTTTTCACTGGTAGTCAACTCTACATTCACCCTCATTGTGAGCCGGTTTTACCCCGCGAATTCGATCTGGAATTGTTGCTTTAAAGACTGGAGGACATCGCCGACGGCATACATCAGGAGATACCAATAAGAGGCGTCTCTCAAGTCGCCCAAATCGCCTTCCAAGAACGTGAAACGTTAACGCCGAATCCAGCCGCCAGATCTGGCAATTCGCTGAGCAGTCAGTGGAGGCTCCTTTCCACGATGCTCCACATTGTACAGCTATTTGGCGATTCATGACATTTTTTAGCAAGTTCGAATTCAAAATGTTTATCATCATAGAACGCTTTCGGCTACAATTGATTAGACATATTTTTCTGGCCTTTTGGGATAGAAGAAGTTGTACAGCAATGGTAAACAACAGGATGAATAACAAAAAAGGTGACAAGGTTGAACCTCTAGAAAGGCAAGGTGCAGACAGGCAAGATGAAACGTATGAATCCATGGTTTAATGGCTTGGAGGCAAACCCCTATATTGTGGGAAGGGATACCGCGGGGGAAATTGTAAGGTCCCTACCTACCTAGATCACTCCAGCTTCGCCGCAAAAGTTGCGCGGTTAGGGCGCTAATCCTTACGGGCCTGCAACCATCGACCCCCGTTGCAACGCTTCCCACCCAGGGTCAAGTGACGCGTCGAGGGAAATTTTGAATTACGACCCCCTCCCCCAGAGGCCGAAGTCCATGAAACGCCACACCTCTCCGCTTTAACCAGCTCTGTGCTGAGTGATCTTTGGCGTTGACCGTGGAGCAGCTTATCTACTATTGAAATTTGAACAAATATTCAAATGATTATAACTTTCTTCAAAGTTGACGAATTTTCAATCTGAAAGCAGATTTGGGAGTTTTGTGAAGAGCTCTTCTAATCAGTATTGAAATTACAAAAATTATAAGAAATAACAAATTTAGATCAATTAACGAGGAAAATTCATGATGAGCACGAGTTTTTACACTTTCCGAAGCCATAACTTGCTTCATTTTCGTCAAATTCTGAAAAGTTAATATGGCAGACAAAACTAGAAGATTTTCTCTATCAAACGGTTGCTAAAGCAGCTTCATACGTCCAGTATTCAAAAAATGGCCACGTTGAGGATTTTTGCAAAATTAACGAGGAAAATTCGTGAGTGCGAGTTTTTACGCTTTCCAAAGCCATAACTCCGTTCAAACTCATCCAATCTGAAAAGTTAATACGTCATCATAAACTAGAAGATTTGCTCTATTCAATGGTTACTAGAACTGCTCAATACGTCCAGTATTAAAAAATGGCCACGTTGAGGATTTTTGCCCGAGTACCGCCGAAAGGTACTTTTTCGCTGCATTGGCACTATTTCAACGACTATAGCTCCTTTCAGGGGCGATTTGTACAAAAGTGGGAGCAGATTCGGAATCCAGCTTTTTTCTTTTCAACAAGTGTAAAATTGTTTGACGAATCTCAACTTCAACTTTTACGTTTCTTGTTATT
>MU869325.1:12224-25478 GCA_036418205.1 Ostertagia ostertagi | reverse complement strand
TTCCTCTCTACTCCCAGCTATCAAGGGGACGTCGTCAGCATAGAGGATAGTCTTCGGTGGTCCCTCCATGAGCCCCTTCACCAGGACATCTAGTGTTAGGAGGAAGAGGAACGGGCTCAGAGCTGACCCTTGGTGCACCCCAACCGTGATGTCCACCTTCCTTCGTTAGGCCGTATGGGGTGCGTATAGCTGCCTTGGCTCCTTCGTACATATCCTCACCAGAGAGATGAGGTGTTCTGGCACGTTTCGTTCCCTAAGCGACCTCCATAGCACTGCTCGCGGTAGCCGGTCGAACGCCTTCTCCAGGTCGAGGAAGGCTAGGTAGCAAAGGCCTGCACTTTTCGCGATGCACTTTTTTCGCGATACTTCTCCATCACTTGCCTAGCGATGAAGATGGCATCCGTTGTAGACCTTTCGGGCATGAACCCGAACTGTTCCTGGGAGATCTGGACAAGGTCCCGCAGTTTCGAGTCGACCAGGCGCTCGTACAGCTTCATGGTATGCGCAGTCAACTTGATGCCGCGGTAGTTGGAGCAGTCCATCGCGTCACCCTTCTGCTTGAAGATGGGGACGATAGTACTTGTTCTCCAGGCATCCGGCATCCTTCCTTCGGCAGTCACCGTATTCAGGAAGCGGGTGAGCCAACTTACCCCTGGGGCCTCCCAGGGCCTTCCAAGCCTACGCGCATCTCATCGGACCACTGCCTTCCGACCTTCATCTCCAATGGTGAGCGATACCTCATCCTCTGTCATAGTTGCGATTGGTTGCCAGCTGTGGCCTTTTGCCGTGATTGTTTGCTCGCTGGAGACTCTTGAAGAGGTGATTGAGTAAAAGCGATTAAAACAAAGGTTCGACTGTTGATTGTTTTCATAATGCTCGAATTGTTTACACAGCCGCTCTTTATTTACAACACCAGATTAGTCCCCCGTCAACCGCCGGGACCTTCCTTTCCTGCGCAAGCTTTCTATCCTCCGCTATGGTCCCTTCCTCCTGTGACACCAACACCTCGTGGAAGTGACGCGTATGCAACACAATGGTGTTTCATGAAGTAGAGGGCGTCGCCATAATCATAATATGACGGTAGATTTTTTCCTCTCTCCCATCCTCCCTTCCTTCACTTCCCTCCAGCTGCCACTGCAGCACCTATGTGGATGATCCGGAATTGTGCTCAGCAGATGTTTATATAGCGGTAGGAGTGTTATCACAATTATCCTGCTACAAAACATTGATACCTCGAGGAGCTACCCAATTTGCTAGCGGCTGTTTACTCCATGAGCTCCTTATCACTCACTTCATTTTGCGGACGGACAGACGGACATACATACTTACATACATACATACATACATACATACATACATACAGACACACATACATACAAACCGACACACCAAGTTAGCGGTTTATATAATAGAAGGATTCGGCAAGAAAATTGAGAGGTGTGCGACCACAGTGTTTTCCAAACAATACAGTGATCAGATTCGTTCGCATTGCACAGTCCATCGTTGGTGGTTCTGTCGATTCAGATCTTCATCTCCTATATATTAGGTTGTCGGAAAAGTCTTTGCGCATTTGGCAACTTTTTTTCAAAATTGTTTTTCTTCTTTAGAAAAACCAATCCATTTGCTAACATTATCGTTCACCAATAGCAGTGGACTTCGTTGGCAGCAGCTCTCCGTGAGCGAAACATTTGCAGCCTCATGAGCTTTCAATGTTGCCTCCCAAGTTGCAGTACTCGAATCGGCGTTGCAATCTTTTGTTCTACGCATCCGAGCCAGTCGTGCTTTCGAGAGCGGTAAATCTGAGGATCCCACTTCTTGACACTACCAACAAAGTTGGCGGATCAAGCGATAGACGGGCGGGAAATCAAAATATTCTTGCAGAATTTAATGGTCTCAATAGCGTGTAGTCAGTCAGATCTCAAAATATGCTTTCGCCATAATTTCACTTCTTTTAGAGGCTATATTGAGGAACGGTCATTGTGATCTGAAAGAGCTCCGCCAATTACCATGCATTGCACTAAGCACTCTCCAATCGAATTCAGAATGCACTCGTCAATGAGGGTGGCAGGCCGATCAGATTTGTGGTTTTTTTCGCAAGTATCTCGAACTCGGCAACCAAATAATCACCATATTGTGAAAGATAGTTCAGAGGATAATCACGACATGTAGAACTCCCACTGCTTCGCTCCTATCAACGCATTTTAGAGGCTTATAAAGGCAGGACCAGTTAGACATACCTTCGGTGAAAGGCGATTTTTAAGCTTCAAAAGCTGCGAAATGCTACGACAGAAATGCTGTGAAGAGAGCATTAACCACCGCTCATATGCGTATGACAGTGAATGTTTCAAAACAATTCGAAAAGATTTTGCAAGGTGAAAATGAAAATGCGCAAGAACTTTTCCGACAACCTAATTTAAGTTGCTATGGTAAGTTAGTGTCTGCTTTTTTGACAGTTAAATTTCATCGAAATCCCATGCCGTTTCACATCGCGTCTGTCTCGTTCGAAGGGAATTGTTGCCTCTAACGACGCTTTGTTCTTTTGGTACCTCTGTCAGGTTTGTGAATTTTGTAGCCTGCGAATGGGAGGTCCAGCCGACAAAAATGACCAAACCGACAACTATCTCTAACTTTATCTTCCCTTGGGAGAAATCAATCAATGATGTACCCTCTACTTATGCATGACCTCTTCTAAACATT
Source organism: Ostertagia ostertagi (assembly GCA_036418205.1). Taxonomy (NCBI): domain Eukaryota; kingdom Metazoa; phylum Nematoda; class Chromadorea; order Rhabditida; family Trichostrongylidae; genus Ostertagia; species Ostertagia ostertagi. The sequence goes on along the minus strand of MU869325.1, from coordinate 22,781 downwards.
ACACTATTAGGTTTCCCAACAAGTCGCGTCGTTCCATTTCCAGACCTGGTTTTTCAACCAGAACTCGACGGTCGAGCACCATTACCTGAGATCTAGGTCGAAATTTTTTTATAGCCGAGACATTGAAAAACTAGTAGAATTTCAAAGAACAAGTCATGACTAATTTAGGAATGTACGCCTGGTTGATTTTCTCATCTTCTCAGGAATAATTTTTTTCAAAGAAATGCGGTCACTTTCGTGGATAAAACACCTTATTACTAAACACTTAAAATTCGAACTAGTTTCCAACACAACATCCCTACTATATATAATGCGCTAAGTCTGTCTGTCTGTCTGTCTGTCTGTCTGTCTGTCTGTCTGTCTGTCTGTCTGTCTGTCTGTCTGTCTGTCTGTCTGTCTGGATCCAGGTCAAGTTTGGGATGAGTGTACCATATCTCTAGAACTAAAAAACACACATTTCTAACGGAGCGCGCCCAAATGGGGTGTGTGCTGGTTACTGAGACATTATTTCAAATTCAGTCACAAAACAGCCTCGAGACTGGGGACAAAAGTGGTGTAGGTGTGCGTGGTAAGCCAGATTGAATTGGGGAGACCCAGACCACCCTCGGTGGGCGGGCGTTCTCTAGAAAAGCGCTGCTTAATGAAATATCATAACTCGGTTAGGAGGAAGCCTACAGAGCAGAAAAGAAATTAGTGCAGGTAAGCGACGTCTACGGTATTTCCAGAACAATTGAAGTGGACGGTAGCCAGCCCACAATGGGCGGAGCGTGTCGTGAAGCGGACAGCGTTTTCTACAAGAGCTCATAAATCGGCTCCGAGATGACTTAGAGACCGGAAAACAGCGGATAGAGGTCAGGAGGGGAGGGGAAGCTAAATGTCAGGGATGGGCGTGGCTTACATCAAAGTGGGCGGAGTTTGCAATTAGGCTTATAACTCGGTTCCTAGGAGTCCGGAGTCCGGGAAAAAAGCGTAAGGGTTGGCAGAGGGAAAGGGGTCAACCGCTGTTGGCGGGCGGAGCATGCACCAAAGTGGGCGGGGTTTGCCACGGTACTTCATAACTCGGTTCCAATAAGTTCGGAGATGGGAAAAGTAGTAGAAAGGTTGGGGAAGAGATGATAGTCACTGATATCGGTGGGCGAGGCATGCACCAAAGTGGGCGGGGTTTGCCACAAGATACGTAGCTCGATTTCGTCCCCTACAAGACCTCATAATTCGGCTCCGAGATGACTTAGAACCTTGAAAAATGTGCATAGAGGTGAGAGGAGAGAAGAGGTTGGTGTGAACGGCTCGGGGGGCACGAAGGGAGGTCACGAAGGTAGGCGGAGTTGGGCCAGCTCACTCATGACGTTCGGGTTCTCAGACGTCTGGTAGGCGACCGGGCGGAAAATGTGGATAAGGGTTGCCGGAGGGAAAGGGGTTAAATGCTATTGGTGGGCTAAGTGTGCACCAAAGTGGGCGGGGTTTGCCACAGAAACTCATGACTCATAACGTCTTCTACAAGACCTCATAATTCGGCTCCGAGATGACTTAGAGACCTGAAAAAATGTGTAGAGGTGAGAGGAGGAGTAGAGGTTGAAGTGTGAACGCTGGGCGTGGCACACCCGAAGTGGGCGGAGTTTGCCACCACTCTCAACTCGGTTCCTAGAAGTCTAGGCAACCGGGAAAAATGTGTGGATAAGGGTTAGCGGAGGATATGGGGTCAATCGCTTTTGTCGGGCGGAACGTGCCCGAAAGTAGGCGGAGTTTGCTACGAAATTAATAACTAGGTTCTTAGAAGTCCCGGCGACCGGGAAAGAAGTGGACTGAAGTTAGAGAAGAAGGGAGGGTTGAAAGCTGTGGGGCAGGGTCACCGGAGTGAGCGGAAATTCCCACTCGCCGTCAAGCTCAACACCCTTGGTAGTGTATCGGACCAAGTTTGAGAATTTACGCCGTTCCAATCCACATCGCCGCAGAAATGTGTGATGCACGCGAATGTGTGCGCAGCTAAACTGGTAAACACAAATGAGCGAGTAGAGCAGAAGAAGTGCTCACAAAAGGAACACCACTCGATATGAAACAATGGCGTTTCACGAGGAACAATTTCAATTTGAAAATTGCTATGGCTTATCGGTCAGCCAATTCGAAAAGAAACACGGCAAAGCTTTTTCGGCAACCTAAGGGTGGAATGTTCAGAAGAGGTCATGAGTAAGTAGAGGGTACATCATTGATTGATTTCTCCCAGGGAAATAAAGTTAGAGCTAGTTGTCGGTTTGGTCAATTTTTGTCGGCGGGACCTCCCATTTCGCAGGCCTAAAATTTGAAACCCTGGAACAGGGGGAAGAAGAGAACATACATCTTGTAGAGCAGACAATTCTCTTTCGAATGGTATATCACGTCATGAAAGCTAGAGGATTCAGACGAAACAAAACTTTTTTTAACCGTTTTGAAAGAAAGCCGACACTACTTTTAGACAACCTATATAATAAGCAGATGTCATGAGCAATGGCGAACATATCTGCAAAAGCCTTCGCCTCACATGTGGCAGCACGTGGCGCACAGGTTAAATGGATTCTATGAGTGACATGATTGGGTTTCTTATTGGAACAGTCGATGCAGAAGAATTTTGACATCTACTGCTGCGCGTTTTAAGCCTTTTTTGTTTTTTTTTTTGATGCCGTGAGGAAGCCATTGTTCTTGAGCCATGGTCGCGTAACAAACTTTCTATCGTTGACTTCTTTCAAGCATTTAGCTGCTTTTTCTAACACATGTGGCATGGGAAGCAACTGACTTGAAGAGTATTCACGCTCCAAGTTCAACAGTGATTCGATCACTTCCAATTGGAGTCATTTATCCGAAGATACAGTGTGAAAATGCACATACCAGCTTTACATGAATGCCATTCGGATCGCCTGACCCTTTTCCTTGCTCATCCTCGAAATGGCCATACTTCCCCGCTCCAAGTTTTGCACTGATTTCTTCAATAGTATTCCGCTTAGATGGAAGAGACAAGCAGCGTGCGTGTGTTGCTGGAGGCCTCCTTATCTATCAGCGTTGTACCCTTGTTTTGCCACTTTTCAGTTTTGAGTTCCAAAAAACGAACCTCGTGGGACAAGCTGACGCGCTTGCGCGTCAGGCAAATCGCGTCCACCAAACTGCCCATGTCCTATGCGGCGGAAAAAGCCAAAACCTGCGCTGTCGTCAACGTGTTGAAAAAGTCAGCTCTAACTAGTACGTAGGCGCTAAGGCGCAAAAGAGCCAACAAGCACACATGTAGCACCTTGTAAAAGAATAGGTCATCATCAAGTGGTGTTTAAGGTGCGACTAACGCTAAAACGGGAACTTAGCCAGAGTGCAGGCGTTCACCTGATGAAGGACGAATTCTACGATAGGTTTGGGCAATGGAATTAGTAATATTCACTTGCTGGTGGGGGACTGCGGGTCTTCCTAGTCGTGTGCGAAAGCTGGGAGTCACGAATTTCAGGGGAGTTTCTGACCTATTAAGGTTTAATCCCGCCGCGGCTGGTCAGTGCACGCCCACCGATCATCTGATCACTCGCCGCAGGTCTATACGTGGTGAGTGATTAGATAGGTGAGAGAGCGTAGCGTTGAAGAGGGCACAGCGATGATAGTCGCATCAATGCTCAAATCAACGGGCAAGGAAGTGGTCCCATTTCTCAGGTTCTGGGCCGTTTCGCATGGTTTTTCCTTCTTTAGTGTACCACTCACCATCGCTAACTTAATTTTGAAATGGGTGCCTTTCCAGCGTGATCGTCCTTTAAACACGCGGTGGATGAGGGCGATAGGGACTTTCAGGCATTGCAACTGGATTAGACCGTTCAAGTTAACAGCGCAGCGACCCAACATTGCAGTATCTGGCCGTGCGCATCCGTTCTGCAAAATATGATCTCCTAGCCTCTGAGCTTTGTTTTCATCGTGTTAAGCATATGGTTCCCGTCCACAGCTCAGGGAAGGTATCTTAGTTTTTCAAATTTCTTTTGCTATTTATCGTGTGGAAGCGGAACCTCACTAATATATTAAGGAAGTGCTCCTGCAACCAGCGTTCTGTGCGTCTTATCCCAGATACCCATATGACAACACTGTTGATCATATCAGTGAGACTTACTAAATGAATTACTGAGTAGAAGCTCATTGCTCAAGTATCTCCAGCTATTGTTCAGGAATCGAAGGTCATAGCTGTAAACTAGGAAGCGAAAAGCACGTTGATGCAAATGAATGGATGAGATCATACCTCTACAGATTTCACAACATGGTTCGCAGTAAGGTCGCATGGTGTAAAAGTTTTTCATGTAGGATGGTACGACACAACTCCGAGACTTATGACGGGGATGGTGAGTCATTCCATAGGAAGTTTTCCCTTCACTTCCGTTTTGTTTTATTTTCAGAGTTCTTTCGCTTACTATTATCTCATTCAATTTTGGCAAAGTCTGACATTGTGGTGAGTCTTTTATCTGAAACTCTTTTTTGATCGAATTAATTCATTCCCGAATTCTACCTTTCACTCGAACATCAAAAGTACAGAGCTGCTAAGAAATTGTGAACTGTACAGAGTGTGCGAAGTCAAGCAATCTCATTTTAATTTTCTGAAGGATCAGAATAGTCGTGACCACGCGAAAGGTGTGTATGTAAGATAGGCTCATACACATACAGTAAAGGTCAAAAGTTTGGAGTCTTTCCTTTGTTTTTAGAGACTTAGCTGAGCTGAGGACTGTGTCGAAAATTAGTTCAACTAAAGCATGGTTATAGTTTACATCCAAGATGCCCAAATATGTCGATGTGCAGCATGGTGGTGCCATACCGAAAATATCGATGAAGTCATTTTTTGTCAAAGACGCGGTCAAGGTTTTTTTGAAAACTCTTACAATTCTGGACGACAGAACGGCCTTTCGAGGCTTCAAAGAGAAGGATTAGAATAGTCGAGTGACTGTTTCAGTTCTACGACGGTGAGTCGTGGTTTAGGTGACTGAGTGACTTAGTTGAAGTTCGATCGTAGGACACATGGGTTTGTAGATCTCAAGCGAAGTACTTACAATGAGATTGGGTTGGGTTCATAGTGGATGTGGGGATGCTGAATAACCCAGTGGCGAAAAAAAGCAAAACAATTCGTTAAGAACAGGCAAAATGGGACCCCTCTATTCGCTCAAATGATAAAATAATGATACTATAGCAACACACTGATGGGCAGAGTACAGGGAAGATTGGCAGCCCCAGAGCAGTGAACTAGCGCATCTCAAGCCACAAAAAGGCCACATATCGCTTTTCGTAGGTCTCTGACTACTGCTTCCACTGGAGCATGTACTTCCTTGCTTGCACACACTTTACCGTGATCCCAGAACGGTTTAATTCTCATTTATGACAACATTTCCACTCTTTCTGACAGCTGGAGTCCGATACCTAAGTTAGGGTCCTTGTTGAAAGAACGCTCCACAACATTCAAAAATTCATTTCCACGGAAGGAAGGACAACGGGAGCTTTGGAAAAATTCTTGTTATTTAGTTATTAGTTAGTTTATTTAGTTTTCTTAAATTACTACTTATGTCAATTGGAGTTGCTGAGTTATTCTCCGCCTTGGCTTTCATTCGCTGATTGACTTATGAAATAAAGAAAGAAAGAAGGAAAGCAGAACTTCGAAGTTGTTTAGTACAATTTTTTAATCCCTCGTCATCAGTGGTTGTCAGCATTTCATGTGCGAAGCCAGTCGGGCATTCCTTCTTTTGAAGCTCAACAACTGCTCCCTGTTGTAGATCTTTCGTGATATTTGCCAGGTAACGGCTGATACTGAACAAACCTTCAACTTTCTCTCATCTGTAAGGCTACTCGTATCTACTGTCGTGCCGTCCAGTGGATACTCTCGCTGAAGGAACACCCAATCCTCCACTCCGGGTTCGCGGGGGTTGAAGGGGTTCGGACGAAGAAGATCAATAAACTGGTTGCGGGCGACGTATCGACTCAGTGTGCTCTTTTGACGTCTCCAGGGATCCGGTCTTTAACAACTCTAGTCTCAACAGTCATAACAAAATCGTGTGACGTATCCACCTGATCGTCGATTCCTTGACGAGAAGGGCAGCGGCGTAGTTTGACTTTGTCCCCCGTCCACTTGCGTATATAGGGTAAGACCTGGCAGTTGCTGGGGAGGGCCATCCATCCTTTTGATATCACCTGACTCCGCTTTGTGACTACCATTGTTCAGCAGGCTGCAGGACTACATCAAAAGGAAAAATTCAACAAGATGAGAAATCAAGTGTACAGTAGATAAACTGATCGCGTCCCCTTCCCGGTCTTCCTGGAAGAAAGGCTCATCTGCTCTGCCCAATAGATAGGGAGACGGCACGGTCAAGAAGGGCTACTGCCTTGACTGCTGATCTTATGTTTTTGTCGTAACAGTTTCGTGTTGAATAAACGGACTGAATTTCCTTAGAGCTTTTCTAATACTCTAATACGCTAGCACGACACTGACAACGCTAGAAAATCTTGATAACAGCGCTTCTGTACATAAAAAACTGCCAAGAAACAACTACCTAGTGCATCGAGACTATAAAGTGGCTAGAAAAAGGCTTTCGCCTCAGCGATTAGGCTTCCATTTACACGAATTTACTGGGCGAAAATTGGCTATAGTAGTAACGAAGCTCAAATCTCATGAAAATACGCAAGCATTCAAGAGTACCATTTCTTAGACAATAGTATTATTGCGGTTACGGTATTCCATTCTAGGAGATTATTTTGCTCATCATATTTACACTTGATCTTGTATGACATAATATATGAATTCAAGACAAGTTTATTATTTGTTGGTTGTGCTAGACTCGAAATAAAAAAGTGTTAATTTCTGACTGCTGTTGTGTCTGTAAAGCATACAATTTTGGATGGAAGCTCTTATAGTATTCTGTCTGAATACAGTCATCACATGATCTTTTCATGGAGGTTGTTCACATGACACTGGCTGTGTGCTCTCATTTCGTCGGTGTGGATAGACCTGCAACACGGCCTTTCGTAGTAGAGTATGGCGGTCGGAGGTGATGGAAACTTTTCTTTTGTGGCTGCACGGCCGGCGCAAAAGACAATGCGAATAGCCTTCAAATTTCACATATCAAATATAAAATTGGAGTAGTAGGATAGTGTGCAGCACTATTTTCCCAAAATCGAAAGCCAGCAAATTGAGGAAAACTGCGGTTTTGGATAAGAAAGTATTAATTCCAAAGCTAGCTCAGTAGCTCTCGAATCCACATGAAGAACTTCTATTTTGCTGAGTATCCCTAAAGTTATATGATGGCATCGTTTTTTGTGATATTTGAATTGATTAGAGCATCACTTTAGGACTCTTCAATTCAAAGCTCCACTTTGTGAGCAAATCGAAATTGGGAGGTAGGTGTGTGGGTGGATTCTTTACTGGAATGCGAGTTGCACGAAATGTCAGTTATTCCCTTGAGCGCAGAACTCAGTTAGAATCCAGCATCGCATCACTTCCGTGATAGAAAAATCATATTTTTCGACTAGTTCTAATCATAAAAGGGATGCGTTGTATTCTTTAAACTATCCTTGTGCAGTACCCTTTAGCCCATCCCACCTGGACATTATAAACTGCGAAACCGTCGAATGGTCAGAGACATATTCCTGTATGGCAATTCTTCCACTCCTTCTGACTGTTGCAATCTTGTGCTCAAAATGAGGTTTCCATTTGACAAAACACTTCACAGGGATCACAACATCGTTTTTAAAACGGCAGAAATTCTGCTGAACACAAATTTTTACCTCTCACCTTTGGTCCAGGCTGGCCGTCAATGTGCGGAAGCCATCCTGCTCTTGAATCCAACAATTGCATCTTGTTTAAACATCTTCCATAGTATTTGCCACGTCCCTGCAGAAGTTGAGCTGGACTCAGACTTCCCTCTGGACTAAAAAGAAAACATAAAAAGTCGTTTCTTGGTTGGGGAACATTGGGGAGAGGGGACGTTCAGACACCCTCGAAGGTCCTTAAAAAGCAATTTTTTGTTTAAAAGACGTTTTTTGATGGGGAACACTTGATTCTGTAGAGGTATACCTAGTTCAATTCCGTTATTGTCGCGTCTCGAGGTGTTCAAATTATGAAAAAAGAAAAAACTACTCATGTTTAAAGTCTTTTGCGGGATGAATTGTAATTTCAGACTTTACGTAATACTTCATGACTCAACTAAAATTAACAGAAATAAGCAAAGATTGAAGATTAGCAATAATATCGATGAGGGAAACAAAAAGTTTCCAAACTTTTGACGCGCCATTTTTCGAAAAAAGTCTTATTTCTCAAATATGATTATAGGTTTTTGGAAATGAATATGTAATTGTGGGGCGATATTCTACAACAGTTGTGATTTTGTTACATGATTACATGAGTTTGAGGTAATCTTATTGTTTATGGACTGCGCTGAATCGAAAATAAAAAAGTTTAGTAGGTAAAGTAAAGTGAAGTAAAAAAAATTACGGATTCGACGTTATAAGCCATAGCCCATCTGCAGCAGAGAACTGTTCTTTGCTCTTGAACAGTTTCTTTGCTTTTGAACAGTTGTTATTCTTTGTGTGCCACACAGGTTTTGTACGGTGGAATCTTTATTGAGACTGACGTTTCAATAAAGAAACTGGTTTCAAGAAAGGCGGACATGGAGGACTGTTCTTTGCTTTATTTTCTACACAGAGTGATAGAATTGTATATTTGAAGTCTTCTGTGGTCATGAACAGTGTCAAGCTTGTGAACGGGAAATATTTTTGAACACGACTCCAGTCCCGGTAACGAAGGTCTTCATTCACAAACATTGTCCGCATGAAGATGGGGAATGTGGGATAAGAATAGTGTTGTAATTAAAATACATATGTTGACCCTGGAACACGTCATACGCTTCAGCAAAAGTGGAAGTCATGACCATTTGCGATGGCTCCAATATTTTCAGAGCCGTCGCTTTGCAACTTTTCTGACTTACATCTAAAATTACTGCTCATGCAGCATAATCAGCATAGCACTCGCAGCAGAAATGACAGAAACAAACACGTGAGATATCAAACTTTAATGATAGGTTGAGTCTGAAAACTCCATATCTCGGATTCAGATTAGGCGAGGCTGCAGGTTTGGCGAGGGAGCAGCCGCACTTGACAGTCGTGGCATCGTTCCAGCTGATTTTGCTGACTCTGGTATTTGACGAGAAATGCAGCAGTATTTTACTATTTTCTGGTACTATTCGACTACGACAGACATCCTTATGAAGAGGTGAGTCAGTTTTAACAAAACTGAATGCTCTATTTCAGGAATATTTCATGGGATTTTCTATAAAAATGAAAAGCCATTGTCGGGTTTTTGCTTGTTCGATTTATTTTCTTTTTATTTTGCGTTGACTCTTTTCCTTCAACTTCTTCATCGCAGCTTCTTCTATGTGTTTCTATTTGTTGTGTAGAACACTATTTGAAGCTGTTTTGAAGCCCAGTCGCATTTGCGCATGCATTTTCATGAACCCGTCATAGTGACCCACCTTACATCATGAACCCTTGTTAGTGATTGAATGATGGCACAGAAAACCCGTGTTAGTGAGTGGGCATACAACACACTTATTTTCAAATAATGTTGATAATGTTCGATACATAATTATGACAGTTTGAAGGGCGCTAACCCCCACATGAGCACGTGATGTCATTTCCTTTCACTGCGTCACCAAAAACGATTGGTTATCTGACTGTAAAAATTTTTTCCTAACCGCGGTGCTGAAAGCAATGTTATGAATAGCGATCCTCAAGCTTACAGTATAACTTGCTCCATTCATTTTGAATATGGTCGAAATGAGGCTTTAGTTAGAGCTAAAGTATTAAACTATTATTTAGGGATAAGCTGGCCTTTCACTTGAAGCAGTACACGGATTTCGTGATTGCTATTTACACATCTCTAATAAACGTTAACTACCAACCACAGTTTATCGATAATCAACTACACACTAAAGATAGAGAGTTAGTAAATATTCAAGTAAAGAGGATAGAAATCAGCACAAGAATTACTCAGTAACAAAAGAACGAACGCAATCACAAACGGGTGCAACAGAACATCACAGAAGCAGCACAACTTCGAAAGGAAGCTCATAATAGAAACGTGTAGATTAGCAACACAATCTTTATTTTTGGAGAGAATTCATTACAATACTGAACCATCAACGAAAAACAACGGAACAACAAAAGCAGTACAACACAAAAGCGATTAACGTTAGGTTAAGCAAGGATTACGGAAGCCGGAAGCCAGCATGACCTGGAAAATGCATGCGCAAAAACGACTGGTTGCTTCAAAACAGCTTCAAATAGTGTTCTGCACAACAAACAGAACACATAGAAGAAGCTGCGATGAAGTACAAGTCGAAAGAAAAAGAGTCAACGCAAAATAAAAAGAAAATAAATCGAATCAAGCAAAAACCCGACAATGGTTTTCATTTTATAGAAATCCCATGCAATATTCCTAAAATAGAGCATTCAGCTTTGTTCAAACTGACTCACCTCATCATAAGGATGTCCGTTGTGGTTGAATAGTACCAGGAAATAGTAAAATACTGCTGCATTTCT
>MU869325.1:0-11519 GCA_036418205.1 Ostertagia ostertagi | reverse complement strand
GCGCGGGCGAGGGAGCTTGAGCGCCGCTGCGAGAGCGCGTGCCCATCCTCCACCTCCTATATGAACGGCGCTCAGTACAGTTGGCGAGTTTGCTCGACGCGTTCTCTCTTCGTTGAGAGCGCAGAGAAAACGAGGGCGAGCACACGTTTCAACGCGTCAATGCGTCGCGCATTGTACGTGACTACAGCAGAACAATATAATTCACGCCTTACTTCGGGTGCTCGCTCCGTCCAAACGGCTGGAAATAGGGCGCGACGACTGTCAAGTGCGGCTGGTTCACGCCAAGTCGCAGCCCCGCCTAATTTGACTAGGAGTTATGAACTGTAGTGTCTGTTCTCTTCCGAACCCTTTCCATTCGAGCTAAAATATGTTATGTTCTCGTCAGAACGAGCGAGGAAAAGCGGTCACAAAAAATGGGGAGGAGTCGCACTTGCCTTGTTTACATGGGTTGTAAGTGAAGTTGTTAGCATTAGACACAGTGGAGGAAGCTGTTCTCTCCTTACCCATTATCAGCACGTATTTGAAAAGTATTTCAGTTTGAAGGGACTGATATGTACATAAGTTTCAAACAGAAGCTCAAATGGAAAATTCTATCTAAGAGCTATGGCTTCTGGTCGCCTGATCAGTGATGGATCACATGGACACGAAAGAGGAGGCTCAGGAGGCTTCATTTTGTACATGAAGCTTGCAAAAAAATCTTCTTCCTTATAAAGGTTAAATTGAATTGCAATGATCCTCTTCAAGAAATTATATGCTTGGAGCTCCCTTTAGAAGCCCCTTCATGTCTTTCCAGCCCACGCCTCCATTGCAGAATATAGTGCCTGAAGTGCACTACAATGGTGAGTTTCATCAGGGAGGTGCCGTGCGCTGGGGCTTCACAAACATCCAGCGCTGGTTGCTGTGCCCATCCCTTCCAAATAAAATCCTGTAGCTCTGGCCAGTGCTGCTCTCAGCACCTGCCCCCACCAACCAGACCAGTGCGACCCTCCGCCAAGATTTCACGAAGGACATTTGACCTCGGTCGTGAATACCATTCTGTAATATCCATTACTCTTTTCACTCACTCGGAGCGAGCACAGCTTGAGGAATTGCCGCTGCAAATGCTGGAACGTCTTCATGATCAACTTTGTTCTAGTTTAAACATATTGCACATAGATCTAAACAAACCTTGGAGCTATATTCTAGAGGAAGTTAAAAGTAACGGACTCTGAAATAAGAGGACGCTGTGATGCAACATATACAATAGAAGACGTAATTCAAAGTGAATGGCATAGGATGCAAATGTGCATTGGAACAAGAAGGGGCTGCATGCCCTTGTCGTGAAATGGCGACTGTTCTCTTTCTCTTTCCACACAGGAGTTTTGTTCCAAGAACATGAGTGTGTAGCCTAAATACTCACGATAAGCCAAATATGTCCACCTTATAGGTATACAAGTGCAGCTTAGAAAAAATTGCAAGACGATTGCTTGCCTATGAAGGATCGCATTATCAGCTTCATGTGTATGCCGTCAACTGGTTTGAAGGGTAATTACATAACTGTTTTCTACCTGGCGGTGCTACTTCGTAAAATTGCTTTTTTCAGCCGAGTTGCCGACACGAGAAGGTGGCAGTGGGAGTTGAAGAACGCGACCGATTTCTGGCTTAAAGATTTTCCTTCTATACAGCGCGTAAGGTATAAAACTTCAGATGTCGATCAGGAGACACACATTGTACGCACACGGCGAAGATGAGTCACGCAGCGCTTGTTTTGCCGCTTGCTTTACTCATCCTCGCTGTGCCGCGCGGTGCATATGCTGCGAGCGATGCAACTCGCAACGTGCAACTGCAGCATGACTTTCCTGAACGACACCCTTCACCTTCCATTTGTAATCGATTTACTGTTTATCATTCCTTTTTTATAGCTCATGTATCCAAATACACCTCACTTAGGGTGTGCGTATGGATTGAAGAGCAAGCAAGGGGCATGGTGGTTGAAACTAGTCTGCGTAATGGACCAGAAGCGGTTTGTGATTGTAGAGTCACGAATGCGTTTTTGTTTCGTAGACTTTTCTTTAAGGAACCCATGGGATCCCTTCATGCCAAAACCATATGGACCTCCGTGCAAGATGGATCGTGAATGCAAGAGATTTGGTGGAAATTTCAAATGCGTGCCTCGTATGGGTCTCTGTTTTGATTTTAGTGATTACGTCTATTGGATTGCTTAAGTCTTGAGAATCGTGTGAACTGATTCGGCCACAAAACATTTTAATAACGTTTAAGATGTTATGCACCATTCATGCACTCCGTGTCAGTCCTTGATCGGCATGGTATGTATTGGGAAGGGAATTACAGTGGACGGTCCTAAAAACTTCGTACCTAACGCGAATACCGCGACTTCACAGTATTTGTTTGAAATTACGAGTTTTCTTCTCTCAGTCGATATATAGTCGGGTATTCTAGCAAATGAGAAGCGCTGAGCTTTGCTCGCCAAGCTGCACTACAAGGTGCTCGGAAGTGAGCCACTGTTCGATTTTCTATAAGAATGTTACCTATTGAAAGCAACAACAGTGTTTCTTCCACGGTGTGACTCCAAACTTCTTTCCTGCTCCATGCTCTAAAGACTAGATCAAAGTCACTGCTTTTTCAAATGCAATCACTAACGTTAGATCACATTCGCGATTTTCCATGAAAAACCCATGTAGTCACACCACATTTTTCATAGTGGAAAATTCTGCTTTTTCTTCGTGCTCGTCCTTTTCCCTGCTATCATTCGACCTCCCTACCACCCAGCACTCTTGCGCAGTTCACGTGCACAGTGCACGCCCCAAGCTCCTGGGACGGCCTTAGCCACGACTGGGGCATTCATCGGGCTGTCTTTGAAATACGAATGAAGCCTATCCGTGATTAAGCGTGGTGACGGTCTCACATGTAGCGCCGCGTGAATAACATGAGTGCACCCAGGGCTAGGAAGGTTGGCTACGGGTAAAGAGAAGACTGGAAACGTGGGAATAGTCAGCTTTCACTGTGAAACGTGCTGCATATCCATAGATAGCATTTTTATAGAGATTTCAACAGCTCAACTGTGTATGTAGTCTGTAACCGCTGTGAAATGTGATCTTTTCTACAGGGTGACTCGGAGTGAAGTTTAGAACCGCGAAGAAACGCTGATCAGTGATCGAGTGTTCCGCAATATTCTTGAACCCAACGAAATGCTATCCAAGAATATTGACGTTTCCGCCGTTGCCTCCTCAGATTGCAACAAAGAACCCCTCTGCAAACTGGAAAACTTTGATAAATCGGCTATTACTACATACTACTCCTGGAGACTGATCTCAAATTCCCACTGGAAAAGGGAGAAGAAAATGTTGAGCGCAGGGTTTGCACCTTTCAAACGAAAAGGAATAGAAATCATCAAACCCCGAAATGGATGTTCAACTAATTTCACAGTAGCTTGACAAAACCGGGTGAGTGACGCATTCCAAAGCGAATATTGGATACTTAATCCTTCTTGCTGGTTAGCTTGCATAAGTTGCTTTTTACATGCGTCGCATACACTCATCAGCTCTGGATTTACGTGTCATGCTCATTCCTTGAAGAAGCTCACTATAAACTTCAGAGCACCTTGTTGTAGAGCGAGCTCAACCCTTTCTAACTTCTAGAATGTTCGACTTATAGAAGATGAAGGGACTTATAGAAGAAGCACGAACCATTTACGAACTCACGGTATTCGCGTAGATTTCGGAGTTCTAGAGCAAGTATTGTATTTTCACCGCTTTTATGTAGAAGAATGGCTGCTGTCAACATGGAAATAAATTTTGGGTTTTTTGTGTTCATATCTTGGTTCTTAAGTCAGGGAATGAATACACCATTATGAAGGAGAAAAAATTATGGGCTTCATTCCTCGTGAAGTGCTAGTGCTGGCAGCTACTCCCGCTGCAACCATTTGTTTGCTGGTACTTCTGGTATCAGTGTACAAAGGATGAAGCTTAAGGCTTTCATCCTTGACCAATCCTTTTTCTGATGCACCTAAGCATCGAAAATTCTTTTACAAACGTAGTTAAAGCAACAGTCCAGGCAGGGTTTCAACTACTTGGTCATTAGGCGGTCAAAACATGCCCCAGCCCAACTAAAGTTTATAGGAAATGTCTTTAATTTCAAAACCTACCTCTAAAATGCGCTGGAAGGGGTCGAAGTCCTCTTGGAGGGGGCGGATCACCCATAAAGAGGCGGATCGCCCAACATTCGCTGTGCAGAGCGCTTGCTCGACTAGCGGTCGTTGCGGGACCGCCGCGCTGTATGAGGTCGATTCCATAAGAACCCAATTGAAGCGCTTCAATTTCGATTGCTGGCAAATAGTTATGTATTTGCAAGCATGCATGGCTATTTGCCAGCAGTCAACTGGAGCGCATGTACTACGGGCAGGTTCGGACAACTCGTCCAACACACATCTCCCTAAACGGCCGGGGGAGTCCCTGTCTAAGCCCCTGCCCGACGTTTTTTTCTACTTTTTCTATCTCCATTGACCAACTTCTCACCTGCAACGTCATTATAGGTGGTCCTTACCCGCGAATTCGTTCTGGATTGTTGCTTTAAGGGTTCTGCTGGTTTAGCTTGCATCAGTGGCTTTTTTTACATGCGTCGCATACACTCATCAGCTCTGGATTTACGTGTCATGCTCATTCCTTGAAGAAGCTCACTATAAACTTCAGAGCACCTTGTTGTAGAGCGAGCTCAACCCTTTCTAACTTCTAGAATTTTCGACTTATAGAAGATGAAGGGACTTATAGAAGAAGCACGAACCATTTACGAACTCACGGTATTCGCGTAGATTTTCGGAGTTCTAGAGCAAGTATTGTATTTTCACCGCTTTTATGTAGAAGAATGGCTGCTGTCAACATGGAAATAAATTTTGGGTTTTTTGTGTTCATATCTTGGTTCTTAAGTCAGGGAATGAATACACCATTATGAGGAGAAAAATATTATGGGCTTCATTCTCGTGAAGTGCTAGTGCTGGCAGCTACTCCCGCTGCAACCATTTTTTGCTGATACTTCTGGTATCAGTGTACAAAGGATGAAGCTTAAGGCTTTGATCCTTGACCAATCCTTTTTCTGATGCACTAAGCATCGAAAATTCTTTTACAAACGTAGTGTAGTGTTTTAGTAATCTTTGGAAGCCAACCATTATGAAGTAGAGGTTTCAAACTCCAACGCGATTCCGGTGCTGTACCCGACGCTGGAATGATAAGTGGCTAGGTTGGCCTGATCAGATTCGATCCGGATTCGACTCCTAAACGATGCGAGCACTTTGCAGCGGAACTTTTTGCTAGATCACCTTCATCCATTCGGGGTGGGAGTTGAAGCTTGAAGTGAATAGAATAGGTGAGATTCAAAAACCAGTGGAGCTTTCACCTCGCTGTGAATCATGAATTTATTTGAAATTCAAAAGCAAGACCATTGGAGTGAGGGGGCGCAGATGCAACACTTACCACGTCGTCCCTCCAGTAAAAAGTTCTCCGTAGTACTTTTACTGGAGGGTCAACGTGGCATATGCGTCTCCTCGTTCCCGTAATCTTTTTTCGTTGACAAATCAATTACTTATTCAATTGCAAATTAGTTATGGAACTTATCTCTCTAAGTCCCACTCAAAATGGATTTTTTGATATTAATGTTGCTATGGAGCTAATGTGAGTTAATGTGTTGGGCAGAGCTTCAGACCTGTTAGCAAACTATTACTTTAATCTAAACTAATCACTATGAATTAACTCTGAGTTTAGGGAGGTTTACGTCGTCCCAGCAAATATCTTCCTTTGATTAATACCGCACTACATAGGCAAACTAGAATGAAAGTGACCAGCAAACTATAACGAAATTTCTTTTCCAAACCTTAGATGTGGCTACCTCGCCAATCATTTTATGCATGGCATTGGTGTCGTACATTGCGCGGATTTGTCGAACCACTTCCTACGGCGAGACGTGTAAAATAGTCGCAAGCATGTTGTAGGCGGAAACTTTTGGAGCCATTGTGTAGTAGCTATTCTAGCCATTGCACCTATTCCCTATGCATTGCTCCTTTTGTTGAGTTATAGGGAATGTATTACAAATGAATTGAATTGGATTCTGGAATATTCTGTGAAATAGGTTTCATCTTCAGTAAAAGATTTCGTTACGGTTGTGCACTTTCGAAATGTGATGATTTACTGCGGAATGGATTTTATCTCCGATAAAAGATTTCGTTACCGTTGTGCCTTATCAAAATAATAATGTGATGATGTGAAGGTTCGTTTCAGGAAGTTCTGTCTAGGCGGTAGCCCATACATCGTGGTCTCCACAATACAGATATAATTTCATTGAACATGGAATGATTAATGCCTATTACTGAATCCGCATGTGAATAAGGTAGAGTGATAATTTATGAAACCGGCCATGACATCTACAAGTGACGAGAGCAGTTCCTTATCAATGAAAGACTGCTTTGTATATTTTTCTCAATACTAACGCATTTGTTAACCCTTTCCGGACCGCCTGACACCCATGGGGTGTCAGGCCCAATTTGCTCCCTGTGGCCGCCTGACCATGGGGTGTCAGGGACTTCAAGGAGTAATTTTTCCGAGGATTCGGTTTTTCGACAAAATGTTTTATGTTGTTACATATCTATGTAACATACTCATGCCGTATGTATGAAAAAACCTGGACTACAATCTCGAAATAGTTCCTAAATAACCAAAAACTAAGTGGACTTCCACTTCGAACTCAAAGAAAACAGTTATAACTCATTTGAAAACAATTCATACAAAAGAATTCATGACATCTCGTGCACGTCGTAGCTGATGCTATTGAATCTAAAAGTTTCGGACACTTTCTAGTCCCTTTTTCCCCATTACAACTTATTTTGAACAATTTTCACTCCTGCCTTCCCTTTGTGTGGCCCTATCACTTTTATTACAGGACGGCTTTCTGTCATATTTACCACATATATACTTTAAGACATGACAAAGACATAAACGAGACAAAATAATTGGATTTTAATGGGAATACAGATTAAATATATGATGTTTATGCTCGCTGAGTAGCGCGCGACGGTGAGCATAAAAAGGCGCCGGCCACGTGAAAAGTGCGCAGTCCGGAAAGGGTTAACCAGGAAAAAAACCAGGTCTTTCAGGACAAGGAGCGCTTTTGCAAACGGTTTTCTGTTTTTGATAGAGGCATGTACATGGGATACGGAAATATGTTCAATTTTTCTGAGCGGCCCTGTGAATACCAAAGAAGGAATGAAATATACTTTAAGGGATCGACTCCGTGACAAAATTCTGCATGTCAGAATTGAGCCTGCCAATTGGCGCCAAATATTGTCAGCGTCTGAAGTCGGTGCTGTACTTACGAGCAGGATCATCATTAGCCTTTCTGAGTAGGCCTTTGCCCAAGATTGGGGTTTGGGGTGCTCAAAGGGCCCCAAAGCGGGGCATAATGAGGCTAAAATGACAGTGTATTGCGCCGTCATCAAAAATGGATGCCAGGTCCGTAATCAGTGCACTGGATTACCCTCACAGGGAAGCTTGGGCCATGGGTAAGTCGTAGTCAGTAGGACACTCAGGCGGCGCACTTGGATGCGAGCTTTCAGAGGATAGGCACGCGTTTGACTCCCTGATAGTTGCACTTCGACCGTAGTCCTTCCACATGGGGAACATCTGGCATCACAACATAAACTTTAAAACAGGTCCAGTTATTGAGAAGAACCATAACTAACGAGGGATGAAGCAAGCACTCCTTGATGGATAGGTAAGCTCGTACCTTTGCCAACGCATTTGTTTTTCCGGGCGTCGGCAGTAGGTTGAGTGGATGAAATTGCTTATCTTGGGGTTGAATATCTCCTAGTTTAGAAGAAATGACAAAATAGGATGATTGGGAAATCACTCCACATCGTTCCCAGGAGTATGACGGGGTACCGACTTCACCACAAACCTACTTTTCTGGAGTTACGCTTGATCTTGACTTCTATTGAAGCTTCTGCTATAAGGGTCATCCACTACCTCGATCACGAATATGATACTCACTTTTGACGCTGAGATCTGTTATAAGATTGTTGAATGAAGATGAAATGAAGATTGTTTATGATCTTGTATTATCACTGACCTCGAGGTGTATATAAACACCTCGACTAAGTGAGGTTCAGTTTATTTCCTGCAATAAATCTTCTCTCAAGAACTGGTCGTAACAACTGGCCGAACGGGCTTAGGGACTCATGGACAGGCTGGAAGAACTTCTTTCTCTGATGCATCCGGATGGACCATCAGGAGAAGACGCTGAAGCTGAGGGATTCCTTCTTCCGTGCCTTGAAACAAAAAAGGAGATGCGGATGAATGCAGCGAATCCCGCGGCTGCGGAGCCCAGTATCTTTGACTCCGTGTGCCGCTGCATCGAAAAGTTCAATTTCGACACGGAAAAGGGAAGAACGTTTGAGATCTGGTATAAAGGATTCAACGACGTCTTCGACAACGACGACGGAAGGGATGGAGCAAGAGAAGACTCGCTTACTGGTCAGCCGCCTGGATGAAGACAGTCACCAGCTCCGGTCTATGATATCCATAAAGTCGCCGAGCTTCATGGTAGCCAATCATATACCGTCTTTTCGACCTCTGGAAAGACGCTGTTTCGTCGACGATTTGAAGTCTTAAAATTCAGCATGAATACCAGGATTTCAACAGCTATGAAACCCTTGTTTGAACACGATGTTCTAATGCCCAATTCGACTCCATCGACTTTGATGGCATGCAATGCCATCAATCGAGCTTTGACGGAAAACGAGGACGCTGTTGCGTTACCGACAACTTCGACATTTTCGGCTGGGAATGGATCCAGAAGATTTCAGAGCTGGTGAAACCATTGCAGTGCAACCATCTTTGCGAATACTGCAGCTGCCTACCGAGAGGAAACAGAAAAAATCGTCCGTAATAACTTCGTATAGCATACAAAGCAAAAAACATACAAGCACGCAGTGGGATTCAAGTGGACGATGTACCAAGACAATGGCAACCCCACAGCTGAAGCCTGATGCTCACCCCGTTATCAAAAGGAAGCGCCCTGTGTCATACGCATACGTCGCCACACTGGTTGGAGAGATCGACAGCCTACTCGCAGAACAAGTACTTTTACCAGTGGGCTACTTCTGGCAGGCCTGCTCCAATCATCGTCATCAAGAAAGCAAACCGGTAGACTACGACTTCAGCTGACTTCTCTGCAGGCTAAACGACCCCCTTCATGAATGCACCACACATTCCGTACCAGCTCCGGACGACTGTTCCACGAAGCTCAATGGTGGCACAACATTTACGCAGATAGACTTCGCAAATACTTATCTATTAGGTCGGTCCACAATTTTTGAGAACCTTTGGTTTTCTTATTTCTCTGATCTACTTATCCAGCATAGTATACATCATTATTATTAACAACATATCACCAATGCGAGGGTGGGTATTCAGTGCCTCTATTGTGGACTTTCATAGAGTTCTGATCGAAGGAAAATTGTAGTCCCGAATCAGTTCTCAACCCAATCTGACATCATCAAGTTCCTGTTGGTTTCCATAGTTCCTTCGGATGACCATCTATAATACTCATTGGTGATGTGGACTGGGTGCAGTGTGCTAACAAATCCACGAGCCGCAGTAGATTTGCTTCAAACGATTCGGGAGTTCTGACAGTAAAAACCCAACTCCCTCTGAATTCGAACTTCCTGAGTCGTTGGCGCAATACGGGAGGGCCTTTGCGCTGAAGACCGGCATCAACTAATACCAGTGTCAGTGATGGGAAGAATCGTTGACAGCTTGATGGCAACGCCTTCAACTTGAAAGCAAAGGAAGACAAAATCTATTTTTTTCTGAGGTCGTTCGAGCCCGCCTTGCTAAGAAAATTCCTAAAAAATTGGAGACTCTCGGGCGGTCAGTTCTTTTAGCTCCGCCTTGTAGCACTAATCCTGCGTCAACGAACGACTATCCGCTCTCCTCTCTCAATCACCTTCTGGAGAAGAAATCTCACTTGAATCACCATAAAGTCAAAATCGACATCCAATATTTCTTCGATCAGAACTCTATGAAATTCTACAAGAGGACACTGAATACCCACCCTCGCATTGGTTATATGTTGGTAATAATGGTGATGTATACTATGCTGAATAAGTACATCAGAGAAATAAGATAAGTAATTGAATCGAAAAACACCAAAGGTTCTCAAAAATTATGGACCGACCTAATACAAGTCGAAGTCGACGACGAGGCGAAGGAGCTGTTAACCATCAACACACACAGAGGACTACTACGCTACAATCGCCTCCCGTTTGGCGTCAAATCTGCGCCCGGCATCTTTCCAGCAAATCATTGATTCCATGATTTGCGGACTCGAAGGCTGCGCTGCATACCTCGACGATGTTATTGTCACAGGCCGCAATATCGAGGAGCACGTCGCCAATCTGGAAGCTTTGTTCAAAAGGATATCCGATTATGGCTTCCGTGTCCGGATCGAAAAATGCAATTTCCTGATGCCTCAACTCCGATACCTGGGAAATATAATCGATGCTACCGGACGTCGACTCGATCCCGCCAATACCCTATGGACATCGGCCAGGTGCGATCGTTCCTGGGGATGCTTAACTACTACGGACACTTCATCAGCGAGATGCGACAACTACGTGCACCGTTGGACGATCTACTGAAGAAGAACATTCCGTTCAATTGGTCTGCCGAGTGTCAAGACGCATTCCAACGCGCCAAGGATGTGCTAGCCTCGGATCTCCTGCTCACCCACTACGATCCCACAAAGGAGATCGTCATCGCGGCCGACGCATCGGAGTATGGGATAGGAGCAGTGATTAGTCACCGCTTTTCGGATGGAACGGAGAAAGCAATCATCGTTCACTGGCAGCTGCCGAGAAGATTACGGTCAGGTTGAGAAGGGGCTCTAATCCGTAGCGTTTGCCTTACGAAACAGTGCGGCGGCAGTGACCGTTTCGTATGGTCGCGCCCATCAAAAAATGATGGGTCCTGTGACGAAACCTTGAGCGGTCTCTCGAGTGAGGGGACGCATCCCCAACCTTGGGGACGCATCCCCAACCTTGGGGACATATCCCCAACCTTGGGGACATATCCCCAACCTTGGGGATGGGTACCCATCCCCTCGTCGGGGCTTGCTGCACCCGGCCCCAGAACAGCCAATTTCACAGGCGTAAACATCGTTGGAGAGTGAGCCGAATTTGCGATGATGCACGTGACTGCTGTTTATTATCTCAATGAAAGAGGGAGTCGCGTAAAGTACATCCATTCGCGGACAGCACTACTTCCATTGTAATATGTGGAAGCCATGTAAAACTGCGCATGAAACGGAATGGAAGTCATGTCGTCGTGATGTGAGTAACTGTAAGGGCGAAGGATAAAAAGGATAAAACTTTAGCCGATGATCTACCCCTTTGTGGTGTACGGCACGCATTTCATTTCCATATGTACATGTGGCAGTGGCAATTAAATGCGATTCGGCTTTTGCAATGACTTGCGGGG
>MU869324.1:40989-51829 GCA_036418205.1 Ostertagia ostertagi | reverse complement strand
AGTGTAGTTCCCTTGCCCTCGGTTTGTCCCGGCAGATATGTTACGGTGGTGAATTTCTCATGCGAGGGACTGGTTTTGTTGTCTTCCTTCCCTGGCAAGATCACCTCGAATTCTCTTAGTGTAGTTCCCTTGCCCTCGGTTTGTCCCGGCAGATATGTTACGGTGGTGAATTTCTCATGCGAGGGACTGGTTTTGTTGTCTTCCTTCCCTGGCAAGATCACCTCGAATTCTCTTAGTGTAGTTCCCTTGCCCTCGGTTTGTCCCGGCAGATATGTTACGGTGGTGAATTTCTCATGCGAGGGACTGGTTTTGTTGTCTTCCTTCCCTGGCAAGATCACCTCGAATTCTCGGAGTGGAGTTCGCTTGTCCTTGGTTTGTCCCGGCAGATATGTTACGGTGGTGAATTTCTCATGCGAGGGACTGGTTTTGTTGTCTTCCTTCCCTGGCAAGATCACCTCGAATTCTCGGAGTGGAGTTCGCTTGTCCTTGGTTTGTCCCGGCAGATATGTTACGGTGGTGAATTTTCTCATGCGAGGGACTGGTTTTGTTGTCTTCCTTCCCTGGCAAGATCACCTCGAATTCTCGGAGTGGAGTTCGCTTGTCCTTGGTTTGTCCCGGCAGATATGTTACGGTGGTGATTTTCTCATGCGAGGGACTGGTTTTGTTGTCTTCCTTCCCTGGCAGATCACCTCGAATTCTCGGAGTGGAGTTCGCTTGTCCTTGGTTTGTCCCGGCAGATATGTTACGGTGGTGATTTTCTCATGCGAGGGACTGGTTTTGTTGTCTTCCTTCCCTGGCAGAAGAACCTCGAGTTTACGTCTTCGAATTCGGCTGGCACTGTTGTCTTCATGCACGGTTGTGATATTTGTCGCTTGTGCAGGCACACGCCTTGTTTCGTTGTCTTCCTTCCCTGGCAGGATTACCTCGAATTCTCGGAGTGGAGTTCGCTTGTCCTTGGTTTGTCCCGGCAGATATGTTACGGTGGTGATTTTCTCACGCAAGGACTGGTTTTATTGTCTTCCTTCCATGGCAGAAGCTTATCATGCATGCCTGTTGTATATGTTTGTCCGCGACTCCGTTCTGCGCCTGGTAGTATGTCACCCCTGTACAGAAAACGAAAGTTGCTATTCTCCATTCGTGAGTCCGGAGCCTCAGATTCCTGTCGCCTGTAGTGTATAGTGTGTGTTTGTCCGCCATGTTGTTGTTCGGGGGTGATTTTATGTTTTATGTCTCCAGTGGACCCACGTTGAGCGTGGTTGTTCCTCATTCTCGAGCCAGGAACGTCAAATTCCTTCAGCCTATAATGTATTGTGTGGGATTGTCTGTTACCACCTTTTCCGGGAGTGACTTTGAAGTTCATGCCTTCACTGAACTCAGAGCGAGCGTAGTCGTTATTCACTCTCGAGTCTGGGATCTCGAATTCGACTTGTTCACGACGCTTACTGTGAGACTGTCCGCTATGTTCAGCTTTGGTTGTGGCTTTAAGTTGTATGAGCTTTCTGTTTGTGAAGCTCGTTTCGTTGCTATCTATTTTAGACACGGGTATCTTGAATGCGGAGTGCCTAACAACTGCCATTTCAGGATGATTTTTCTTATTTTCCACGCTTTGCACTTCTGGTTGGACATTTCTCAGGAAAGTAGGGAGGTCTCCGTCGTCCTGTGTTCCTAACTGCTTTCCTTCACGTTCGTTGGGTGCTGCAATTGCGGAATCAGCATCAATTACATTTTCTTCTATCCACCGGAATAGCTCGGGATTTACATCATAAACAGAACCACTGCTAATGTCCTTCCCTTCTGAAAAAGGCACATCGTCTCTATAATATATGTCAGATGTGGAATGTGCATGATATTTTTTGTTTTCTGCTTGGTGTATTTTATTCTTGGAGATTCCACCAACAGGGTACTGGTTGCTTTCTCTATCTCTCTTTGTGCCATCTGCAGTTGCGGAATCGGCGTTGATATCTTCCCATTGGAGTACGAAGTCGGAGCGTCCATCCGTGAAGTATGGAGTTTTGTTATCGTCTTCTCCTGGTAAGGATGAGAACTCGGGATATTTTTCAGCACTGCCACGAGTTCGACTTTTTTTGTCTGCTACTCGGCCTGCCTCAAATTCTTTTTGTCCACCAAGAATGGAGTGATGTTTAGAGTCCTTCTCTGCTTTTTGCATTAATTCATTTTCAGTGCT
Organism: Ostertagia ostertagi; assembly: GCA_036418205.1. Lineage (NCBI taxonomy): Eukaryota > Metazoa > Nematoda > Chromadorea > Rhabditida > Trichostrongylidae > Ostertagia > Ostertagia ostertagi. The sequence continues at coordinate 49,644 of MU869324.1, read as the reverse complement.
TTCGACTACATAATCAGGATACGTGTCTTCCTCCTGTGTCCACTGAACCAAGAGCTCAGGATGTTTACTAGATTCATAGGATATTTTGCTGTTCTCTTCTGACAAGGATGCCTTGGATGCGTGATGCCTTTCAGCTGTGGAGTTGATGTGGCTTCCGTTGGTTCCTTCCAAGTGTGCACTGAATTGTGAATTTGCACCAGCGCTGAAATAATTTCGGTAGGCAGTTTCTTCTGCATCCGCTGCTTCATATTCGACGCTTGCGGGAGTTACGGAGTCAGAAAGTTCTTCTATCCATCGTACCATGAGTTGGCTGTCCTCGTCCAAAGAGCCTGTGCGACAAGCGAATAACGTATCGCATGAGGAAACAAAGTGCACGCGAATTCAAGAACAACAAGAACCACGACAGCACTCCGTAAATTCGAGGTTCTTCTGCCAGGGAAGAAGACAACAAAACCACCTTGCGTGAAAAAATCACCACCGTAACATATCTGCCGGGACAAACCAAGGACAAGCGAACTCCACTCCGAGAATTCGAGGTGATCTTGCCAGGGAAGGAAGACAACAAAACCAGTCCCTCGCATGAGAAAATCACCACCGTAACATATCTGCCGGGACAAACCGAGGACAAGCGAACTCCACTCCGAGAATTCGCTAATTCTGCCCAACGTGTGAAGAGAGGTAATGTCAAAAACTAGCTGACTGTACGAGCACTTATTATCGTAAAACAGATCATCAGATCTGGGTGATATCAAATCTGCCTGGGCTCCGGGTCACTATGGTCTCCGGGGGGAACGCAGCCGCTGACTGACTTTCACACGCCGAGCAATGCTTTAGGTGATCTGCTATGTCTGGGGAGCGTCGCGGATGAAACGACGACATAAAAACCGTGATCCCTTGCCTGCGGCAGCAGACAATCCCCCCGCTAGCAGGACTCGGGCAGGAACGGCGAACAAGGGCACACTATGCGCTCGGATGCCACGCGAACTCTAACGCGCCGTCAACCGCTTGGCCCACGGAGAAATGGCCGAGAGCCGTGTCTCTGGCCGGCTGACGGAGGAGTGCAGGTGAGAACAGCAACACCACGTCGCTCCACTGCGGGGATGACGAAGTCCTCGCTCGACGCGATGAGCGATCAGCTCTGCGCGGAGCAACTGTAGGCACCGTGTTTTCACCGGTAACGGCGATGCCAGGCCACGACAAGTGAGGGCACGACAACTTTGCGGACCGTGAACTGCCACTCTAGCTCCACGGGCTCGATAGGCAGAAAGAGCCCTAGTACTTTACAAAAGCACGTCCCGTCCTCAACTCAACGAACTATCATCCCCCCCGTTCAACTGATGAGAAAGCTTAGCCAACTAACTAACCAACCCAGCAGGAAAACGATACAGGCTCGCGCGCCCGAGGACAAAACCAAGGCACAAGAAGATACGGCAACTAAGCCCACGTGGGGGGTCTAATACGTTGGTGCCAGCTAGGTATAGGCGCGCATAATCTGCCCGACGGTCTAATCCCTGATGCGAACGCAGGCGAAGCGGATGATCCACGCGGAAGCGCAAGGCTTGGCGAGATTCTGGATGGTGGCGCCTAGACGTAGCAAATTCATCACAAACGGGCATAAAATCGTAGTAAACTCACTTGATGTTCGCATTGTGTATGCATGAATGCTAGCGAAGTTAACCAATAATCACGTAACATTCTGTAGTGCGGTGTGCATTAGCTGCTACAGCCTGTAAAATACGGACTACCTACGGCTTAGGACACTCCGACACCTAGGCGTATTTGTGAGCGCTTGAAACACTCACCTGGACGCGCGCCCTCGTTGCTCCACCATATGGGGCGGTAGTTAAGCGACCTCAAACGAAGCCCCACGTCAAGACCTGAGCTCATTCGACACTCAGGAAGAGCATCGAGGATCCGACGATGCCACAGGTTAAGGGAATCTAGAGCGAAAACAGGGTTCGCGGGCTCGTCGGGTCACAAAATCTCCCGTAACACATTGTAGGACAACCAAGCAAGCGACTCCATCGCACATTGTAAGTAGACGACCACGATGACATATATCTCGCCTCGAGATATCGCAGAAAGACAACCAAAACAAACCTCTCCTCACTGAACACTCACCACCCTCCATACAGTCTTTCATGATTAATTGAAACGAGCGTCGAGGTGAGCGACAACAAGATTCACTTTACGAGCTCACGTTTCTCCGAGAGAGAGTAAGCTGAACTCTCAGAGTTGCAAATATTGTATGCACATAGAGGAAAGAAACGCACACACACGGCTCATTGCCAATACCAACAAGCCGGTTCAAGCTACACAGATAACTCTTCAGTGCAACTGAGACCCAAACTGAGGGCACGGGAACCACTAAGACGACAATTCGAGTGATCTTCGCCAGGCAGGAAGGCACAACAAAACCACTTCCATTCGCCCAATAGATTGATATAAGATCCAGCTATCAAAGGCAAAAGCAACATCGAGAATGATGTGCACGACGCGCGACCTTCGAATGTGAGAATGAGGATGCGAGTAAGACCACAAGTGAGGGAGCAAAAAAATCATTCGGAAACCAATAAAATACCGAAAACTCTTGCTTCTGGGCGGCAGTAGAAGAGCAATAGCGATCACCCGGCTTCGACAGAGATGAGACATCGACCTTTAGGCGGCACTGATCCTTCTGAAGAGAAATGGTCAATTGGTCAGTCCGGCCATTCAATAGTGACGAGATGTAGCTCGATGGATGCGTCTTGCGACGCCAAGCTCAAATCCGTTTTCCTTATCTGCGGAACAATTCTTTGAAAGAAGTTACGAGGGAATGTTCTCATTGTGCCTTTTTCACTGTGGCATTCTCGTATAACTTCCCAAACACCCCTCATTCCCCTACCAGTCCGCCCATAAGAAACCGCCAGGAACGCAACTGGATTGATTGTCAATGTGGCCCTTCCGATGAAATCGCACTTCTACGCAATTCTCACAACGGCGAGAGCCACCTATCGGATCCTTGAGACCGGCAAAATTTTTGCATTTTTTCATGACACATCACACGAGCCCAGAAAGTGTTTATATTTGGTAAATTTGCTGATTTGCGCCCTCACTTGACATATCATGATGGGCGACTTTGGAATTTCCTTCACGTACTTATTTTTAAGTTTTTTATGATGATGAACTTTGACACACAGAACAAAACACACGTACACAGGTTCATAAATATACAAAATTTCAATAACTTGCGAGCACATGTAATAGCTCCCCACATTGTGATCAAAAAACCAGTCCCTCGCATGAGAAAATCACCACCGTAACATATCTGCCGGGACAAACCAAGGACAAGCGAACTCCACTAAGAGAATTCGAGGTGATCTTGCCAGGGAAGGAAGACACAAAACCAGTCCCTCGCATGAGAAATTCACCACCGTAACATATCTGCCGGGACAAACCAAGGACAAGCGAACTCCACTAAGAGAATTCGAGGTGATCTTGCCAGGGAAGGAAGACACAAAACCAGTCCCTCGCATGAGAAATTCACCACCGTAACATATCTGCCGGGACAAACCAAGGACAAGCGAACTCCACTCCGAGAATTCGAGGTGATCCTGCCAGGGAAGGAAGACAACAAAACCAGTCCCTCGCATGAGAAAATCACCACCGTAACATATCTGCCGGGACAAACAAGGACAAGCGAACTCCACTTCATGAATTCGAAGTACTCCTACCAGGGAAGGAAGACCACAGCTCTCGCACACTGTCTGCGAAGGTGGTGCAAGCAAGAACCAATGGCACTCAAATTCGCCTCGGTGGCCGTCGCCCTAAATTCGATTTGGTCCTGCCGGAAAAGTGGACCAATGATACTCATAAAGCTCCTGTTAGAAGAACAAAGTTTGATGTATTCCTGGAGGTTAAATTACTCCTGGTAAGAGCAAATGGCAGCCAGACGCTCCCCCCGTCTGATGGACGCTACCATGTCGAAGTATCCGAGTCTGGAAAGAATAACAGCAAATCCTTCCCATTCCCTAGAGATACAATATTGAAAGCTGCCTTTGGACAGAGGAGTGACCACCGTGCTCCCTCCAGCACTGACGGACTCTCTGGATTCGACGTGCCGAGAAATAGAAAGAACGAAAGTAGTTTCGTGTATTCTAGAAGCGAAGATTTCGTAATTAGCCGACCAGAAGTCATTCGTGCTGATGTGTCAGCTAGTAAAGGCCTCAAAGTTGACAAAACAAGGGGAGAAGGCAACCAAACTCTCCTCTTCCCTTTGAGACATCTTGGTTTCGGCTTTAGTGTTTCCGTAGAAGGCAACAAAACTCATTCGGCACCCTCAGGATGCGCGAATGTCAACGTACTCGTGCAAGTATTGACAGAAGGCAATAGCAGCCAAACCCATTCCACACTTGGTGAACCTCCCAAATTGGGAGCACGCATTATAGAAGCGGTAGGCCGCAGTATTCGTTCGGTCTCTAAAGCGGAAACAACACTTGAGCCTTCTGTGATGGAGTACAGTAACGGCCTCCCTCATTCAACTGTTCGCCCCAAAATCGAAGTCCTCGTGTCAGGAAACAAGAACAGTCAGGCTCATCACATTTCTGGTAAACCCTCGGATTTAAGAACAAAAAAGGGTGCTCATTCCGGCTACGCTGTTGTTGGAATTGAAATGGCTAAGGATGGAGCCAGAAAATTCCATGACTATTCTGTCGCTGAAAATGGAACTCTTTTCAGAACTCTTCAACGAGAAAGCACAAACAACAGAATCCGATCTGTACTCAGTGAAAGCGCTCATTCGGAGAAGGTTGAGCCCAAGGTTCTACGGCGAGATGAGCGCAGCAATGCTAACACTAATGGAAAGGCTCAGTTTTCTATGCTGCTGAATGCAGGCACGGACATCGATGCCGTTTCCGCCACCAACAATTTGGAGCAACAAATTTCGCAGTACCCCGAACAGTCGATAAACACGATGAAGCTTATTTTCAGGAAGTTTCTGTTTCGATGCTCGGGCCCATATGGAACCGGCAAATCACATTGTTCCTAGAATGAATCGATTCACACCAGTTGATTAGAACTTCACTTTATATGATTTAAATTCTGATTTCCGGTATAAGGTTCCTATTTTATTGCGTGTTCTTCTTATGTGTGATCTTTCATCGAATAAATGTGTCGGTCATTTAAACCCGCTAGTGAAAAGCTAATACCAGGATCTGGAACAAATTTTCAAATGCAGTCGTATGCAATATTCAACTTACATATATCAGGAAGGTCATGCTGTTACTGTCCCTCCATGCCACATAAGCATTATTCAGTTCAACAAGAACGCCCGTAAGTGAAATGAAAACCATCACAATTTAAACACGATGTGAACAAGTAAACAAAGAGGTTAAGCGTAAAGGTAAGGGTGGGGCTCATTCTCACTGAAGAAATCCTCACGGCAGGGGAGGGGCTAGGTCCGCCATTGCAGTGGTAGCACCACTTTCGCACCTTAAACACGTCACTAATGGTAGGACACTATCGGACTTCTTGGATTGTAGCTCACGAGGAATGGTCAATTGGTCAGTCCGGCCATTTGTAATGAGGATGTAGTCCGCTGGACGCGTCTTGCGACGCTGAGCTCAAATCCGTTTTCGTTATCTGCGGAACGATTCTCTGAAAGAAGTTACGAGGGATTCTTCTCTTTGTGGCTTTCTCACTGTGGCACCCTCTACATCCCTAGATCTTTCTTTTCCTGTGCACACTGCGAAAAGCTGTTTTGTTTTGATCACATGTGAAGAACTATCACATATGCTCGCAAGTTATTGAAATTTTGTATATTTACGAGCCTGTGTCCTTGTGTTTTGTCCCGTGTGTCAAAGTTCATCATAATAGAAAACCTAAAAAGAAGGACGAGAAGGAAATTCCAAAGTCTGTCTCAGCCATATGTCAAGTGGGGACGCAAATCAACAAAATAACCAAATATAAACACTTTCTGGGCTCGTGTGAGGAGCCATGAAAAAATGCAAAACATTTGCGGTCTCAAGGATCCGATCATGTGACCTCTCGCGTGGGAATTTAGAAGGCTATTCATCGGACCACTTGGACAATCATCCAGGTTGCTTCCTGGCTCTTCTTATGCGAATGGCATGGGAATGGGGTAATATAGCGGGTGTGAAAAAGCCACAGTGAGAAGATTCCCTCGTAACTTCTTTCAGAGAATCGTTCCGCAGATAACGAAAACGGATTTGAGCTCAGCGTCGCAAGACGCGTCCATCGGACTACATCTCATTATGAATGGCCGGACTGACCAATTGACCATTTCTCTTCAGAAGGATCAGTGCCGCCTAAAGGTCGATGTCTCATCTCTGTCGAAGCGTTGACTCGCTATTTCCTCTCTACTGCAGAGCAAGGAGTTTCGTATTTTATTGGTTTCCGATGAATTTTCTTTTTCTCCTCACTTGTGGTCTACTTCGCATCCTCATTCTCACATTCGAGTGGGTCTGCCACATCAGTTCGATGTTGGGCTTTGCCTTTTGATAGCTTGCTTAATTAAATTGGTGGAGTTCTGAATGCGACGAACGGCGGCAAAGGTCGTTTTAGCATCCTTCCAGTTCATAATTTATGTTCACCTGGATCAGACTTTAGAAGCGTGATCCGTAAAGTGAAGGTACTCCCCGTTCAAATATGAAGACCTGGATGGTGTAAGTTGATCAAAAATGGCAAATCGTGTCGCAAACGGTGTCCCGGCTCCCCGACACTCGACCTCCAGCCGAGCTGCCCATCGGCCCACCACGCTGCCTCCTGAGCACCCGTCAGGAGGAGCGGACCCAACTTCCCCCCGGGGACACAGGGGCGCCCGTCGGCAGCTCAACCTACTCACTAGTGGCCGACGGGCTAACCTAGGTAAACAGCCCTACTAAACCCGAGTGACACACAACAGACCGATATAATTAGGGTAAACCCACATATAATACATAGAAAACACAATTATATTTACTAACATTTATTATGACGTAATAACTCACCATACTCCTCGAACTCCCCGGGGTCACCTCTCTCAGAGGTGAGCCCCACCAGCTGACTCGACGTATTAGACCCCCACGTTGGCTCGGCTTCTTCTGGGGGCTCCATGCGGCCGACGTGTCCTATCTGGGATGTTGTAAGGGCTGCTCCCAGACGGGGAGCAGGGGAAGGACACGACCGGCTTTGGGATGACAGGCGCTCCGCCAAGCATGGACTACGGGGCGACGTGCCCCTTCGCCTTAGCTGGCCTCATCGCGTTGCCCGGTGAACACCGACCTGCCACCGGTGGCCAGCCTCTACGAGCACCGCCGCACGGACGCGCGACCGACTGACTGGCCTCGACCGCAGGGAGGCGGTGGCCAATGGCGCTGGAGCGCGTTGGCAACCGAGCGCAAGTGGGCCGGGGCGCGCGGTGCGCCCAGCGGGCCACCGTCGCATCCGCGACACTCCCGAGACAAGCGAAGCCGCCCGGGGGAGGGGCGCGGGGGAACCACGGTGCCCCACCAGAGAACACCCAGATTTGAGGCCAGCTTAGATAGATAGTCCCTAGGACAGCTGGCGGAAACTACACCTTTCACAACTTGCCTACCTACAGGTGACCCCTTACTACAACACTACTACGATTAGTGAGGAACGTAGTAAACAAGAGCTGGGCGCCTTAAGGGCTCTCCCAAAAAGAATCATTGAGTTAATGGTACCAGTAGTTAATGTTAGCCGCATAGATTGTGTATTAACTACTACAATACAGAACTAATAAAATCAGATTTATTGTCTACTAGACAAAGAATACCAAATACTACAGCGAATACATGGGGGATACAGGCGGCTGACGGACAATAAAACACCGGCATAATTACACAGAAATAGATAAGTGGGGAACAAACTTACCTGTTATAACCTGCCTGTGTACGTAGTAGACACAGGCGCAGTTGCATCGACCTAAACTTCCTGAAACTTAAACTTACCTGCTGCAACTTACCTGTGTATTTCTTAGCATTGATGTAAACTATCATCTTTTTTAAACTTACCTGTTTACTTTTCCGCCTGTAACAAACTTACCTGATAGTTTACCCCATGCACGTATTAGCCAGGGATAAGACCACTCTGGCAACGAATTAACTCCTATTTTCTCCCCAAAGTATTAGCGAGGAGTGAGCGAGGACCCTCAGCGCAGTATGAGATCGTTGATCTCAACGTCTTCTCCTTGCAACCGATGTGGCTCCTTCCTGATGTGGCTGGCGTTGTTCCTGGTTCGGCGGGATATCTTGGTATGAGGCATCTGCTATGTTCCTGTAGAACCGCGGAGCCATCATAGCGATGTCGTTATCGGCGTATGGGTTGTTCACGCAGAGAGCCGAATGGTGAGTTCGCTCTCTGCTCAGATCCCACAGCCATCTGCTCGAATACAGTATCACCTGTCGTCCCGTTGATCATCGAATTGCTCGAGCGGGCGCCAGCAACGTCTCCATTCGTCCCTGTCGCGTGCAAGAGTTGTCCAGTGGACCCTCCTCGCTCGGGGGGCACGAGTCCTCCATTCCTTTCGTTCAGAGCTTTCGTGAAGAAGTCTGACCATCGGGCCGGCGGTCGTCCAGGTGTTCGTTTGACGTCCCTAGGGATCCAGTCGGTAAGGCTGCTTTCATAGTTCGCATCGGTGCGGTCGGTGCCGACGGT